>CM045456.1:8466020-8733520 GCA_024666655.1 Dascyllus trimaculatus
GCTTCTTTCAGGTAACAGAAAGTCTGCTGAAAGGTTGTATTTCAACCCTAAATCCTAAACATGTGCTTTTGCTGCCTAAACTGAGCCAAACAGTGAGTGAAAATGAATATTTAGTCACAAAATAGAATGAAACTGTATTGTAGATTAGCCGTAGTACCTTGTTACGCCACCAGGTGGAGCCTCTTACTGTGTAATAATATGCCGACCAGTTGAGGTGTTCACCCGGACTATGGGAAGTTTCATGTTGGCAAACAGACAGCGTTGTGGAAGTTTAGCTAGCAATGGGCACCATGACAGAGACTCATGTAATGATTAATGACCTCTGGCCAGAGATCATGTATTTCATGCAAAGCACCCTGCTACAACTTCTCAACATCCAGGTTAGTTTGACAGACGTATTAAAAACCCTGAACGTTAGAAATAGACGTCATGAGTCTGTAGTTTAATGCTGCTAGCTGGTGTCGTCACTGTCGCTGCGTTCAGGCAATGGAAAGTCTGCTCTCTAACATGTGGTTAATGTTGCAAAAGGGTGCATTTTAACCCTAAACCTAACAATGCATTTTTGCTGCCTAAACTGAGCCAAACAGTGAGTAAAAATGGACATTTAGTCACAAAATAGAACAAAACTATGGGCTCAGACAAATGTCCTGAAAATAAGAGGAGAAATCTGGTCTGGGACCTTGGTCTGACCTGACGTTGGCCAAGTTTAATTGGTAATATGTCAGGTTTATAGGTTCAGTCTGAAATCTCATCAACTGTTCTCAGACTTATTGGAGCCACCTGATAATACCCAGCATATTTCATATTTATGCGCTTGTTCAGCCTCAAGAAAGGAGTTTTAAAATCAGGTTTAATGACGAGCATAAGGAGAAACTTCACAGATGATCTTCTGTCTAATCTCAGACTTGCACACACGACAAAAATACTGGTGCATCACACACTGCAGGGTATTAGTAGGATTACTGTGTCATGGAGCAAAAAGGGAGCAGAGCACCGTGTCACATGACCTCATGGGGAAGCAGATGGGAACAAAATGGAGACTGTGGAGCAACAACTAGCAGTGACGCTAATAAAACTTTGAAGCAAACAAAAGCAGACCACAAGTCCTAATGACAGAAAGTTTCTTGGAGATGTGGTCAGAAGTTTCATTATCTGTAGCTGAGAATGTTTAGCATTTCTTGACAACACTGTCTGCTGTTACAGACGGTAGCATGACAATTTTAAACATCCTGGTTTTAACTCATAAATATCAAACATGTTTGATACTTGATGCTTTCAGACTAATAATCTGAATCAAACATCTATTCAGATCAAGATCATCCTTAAAATCTGAAGTTATTTTGCTACCTCCCAAAGCAGCAGACACTGGTGCCATGAACACAAAACACTGTAGCCATTGAGGCTAACGTTAGCTACTCATGATACAACTGATGAATGTCTTATCCGCATCTCCCCAAACATTTTCTCATCCAGACTTATTCAGTTTGAGGTAGTGCTCGACTCCCTGACTGCTCTCTCTGACATCATAAACTTATCTTGTAGTGTGTGACGCGCCACTGTTTTAAAATGTTATAGTGTGTGCAGGTCTGACATTAGAGAGAACAATTTCTGTAAAGTTTTGAATTCTTGCACCCCATTTTTAAAATCTGTTAAACTGCTGAGCCTTGCTTTAGTGAAAAAAATATATCCTGCCACAGTGTTAAACCACTTTCATTCCTCTAACCTTCTTACAAGGCTTTTTAAACTGGAGAAACTCCTTTACCAGAGTATCAATGTTAAATACTGACGCAGATGGCACCGACACCAATAGGACATTTTATCTCTTAGACGCAAGCAGCTTTGACAAAACTGCAGTATGTGATGGAAATGAGAAAAGGTTGGCCATGCATACAGCAAAACAATAAACTGATAGACACCACGACGCTCCGTATCACACATGGAGGCGGCGGAGTTTGGTGATAATCACTGCAACCGACCCCTCTGACACTGCACACAGAGCAGATTGTTAGTAACACAAACTGCTAAGCGCATTATTGTTTCGTTTACTTGCTTTAGAAACGAGCGTATTTGCTGTGTACACATCTCTTTAAACAGCTCATCGCCAGGGACCGTCTCTGATGTGTGATTCACTCTATCCAGCCCCGAGAAGCACACTGGTACACATCACACAGGCAGATCATGACAGCGTTGCTTAATGATCTCCTCTGCTGGTTTTGGTTCGGGAGTATTAAGTCTTGCCCCCGGCTGAGTCTAAAGCAAAGCTTGTTCCATTTTTCAAGAGCAGAATAAACTAAACTTCCCCACTAGGAGGCTTGAGGAAAAGTACTGCGTGTAGAATGCATCGTCCTTTTGCTGCAGGAATCCATTTAGAAGATGTTTGTGTCTTTCCTGTAATATTCAAACACTGGCTCACAGTCTCTTCAAATGATATCTCAAAATGCACTCACACAAACACACAACCTAGTCTTATTTTTCAGTGTTTCATAACTCCTTGTTTTCCAGTGAGTTACACCAGAAAAGCAATAAAAACAGTAGTTTTTGTGTTGTTACTGGTCAGTTTGAGGAATCCAACTGGGGGACAAAAGAAAACAATTTGAAAAAGTCTGACAAAGGCTGGCTGCCGGCTAAAGCTGTACAGTCAAGTTAATGTACGTCTGCAGCTGCTTCTCCTCTGTCAAACAGCCATAAAGAAATGATCTCTTTTGCAATTATCCCTCATGTCTCTGCACAGTTTTACCTGCTCTGTGCCCTAGATTATAACCAGTTCAGTTCTTTTTACCAGGTCAAATGGCTTGAAAGGACCAATTCAACTAACAATGCAGTCTTTCAATTGCCAAAAATTGACTGCAGCGCTTACAGTTCTATTGCATCAAAATTACTTTAGTTCATTCATAAAGATTATATTAAAGCCCGAATTAATTGCAACTGCATCTATCAGTCGTGATAATTACAACCCAGTTTCAAGATACAAACAACGACATTTGAAATATTCAGCCAAAACATCGGAAATGATAATTTCAATTGGAGGAAAATTGCAAATGTCAGGTCTGATCGTGCTGTAAACTACATGTGTATTTGCATGTTAGGACTGTGATAAAACCATGATAAGGCTACTGCTAACAACTATTTTTCTATCGATTAGCCTATCAACTATTTTACAGATTAATCGGTTGATCAAAATGATTCATTTTCCTCCAGATAAAGCAAAATTACAGTTTCATCTGAGTTAATGTTATTTTGACACCTCTGTGTCAGTCTGTAATGCAGCACTGTATGAAATGTACATTAAGGTTTACATACCTTGATATCCTTTTCGGGATAATACACACTTCAAGTACCATTAAAGTTATTACAATCAATCCGATGTTAACGCCAGACAACTGAAAAATTGCATTTCTGCATCTTGGCTGTTCCTGAATGTTATGTAGGTGCTCTCGAACCTTGCTGTAAAGCTCTGTCATGGCACTATCTAAAATGTAGAATGGGGAGGGGAGGGTGCACCGTGGTTACCCAACCAGTATTCTCTACATGTATATCAGAACACGTATTGTAGATTAGCTGCAGTATCTGGTTGCACCACCAGGTGGAGCCTCTTACTGTGTAGTAATGTAGCGACCAGAGGGGGCGGTCACTCACACAACATTGTAGAAATTTAGCTAGCAATGGGCACCATGACAGACACTTATGTGACAATTAATGTCTCCCTTTTTGACACCTGTGTGCAGGAGGATGCAAACAAAGATTCAGGCTTAGATTGGTGCTGATACCAATCACTTAATAATTGGTGTGATCGACCCTGATCCCGCTCCATGACATTGGCTAAGGACATGCTTAGCTTTAGGCTCAATAGCTTTTCTCAAAGCTCGGGCAAATGTCAAGAAGTGCTACAACTACACTGACCCAAAGCCTGCCAATGGTCGTCAGCAAGCAAATTTCCTTTTGTGTAACTGAGACTAATTATGGTTCATCGTGTCCCTGGGGCAAACAACAAAAGCACACAAAAGGTGATCATTATAAGCCTTCCTGTCCAGAGCCCTGTCCTCACACTGACTAGTGGATCTTCTAATGTTATTAACAAAGCAGAAATCAATGCTGGTTAACATGGGCTGGATCAATGGACTTCACAGCCCGCAGCATGGATGAATAATTTGGTCGCCGGTGGGGCTGACACAATGAATGAAAGCCGAGGTGTGTGTTTGTGCTTTTATTTGTGCTTGTGTGTGAGACTAAGAGAAACAGGAGGCTCATCTGTCTGGCTGACTGCAGCAGAGGAGCTGTCTGCAGAGTGCTTATCAGGGCCGTGGTGAGGAGTGGGGAGGAGGAGGAGGAGGCGAGGAAGAGGAGGAGGAGGTATGAGATGAATGGCAAATGGTGTGTCTGAGCTTTGAAAAGCTGCTTCGACGTTGGGAGTCCACAAGAAAAGCAGTTTTCTTTCTTCTGCCCTGAGACGCGATGTCCCCTGATATCATCAGAAAGAAGGCAGAACAAGTGAGTACTTGAAGGCTGAAATCCACACGTGGTTCTATGCTGCTGTCCATCTTCACCAAGCTTCACTCATGAGTGCAAGGCCTGAGGCTGAATTAACACATTTTGTTTTTGGTTTCATTCATGATAACTTGAGAATACTTTCCACCTCAAGCTACTTCTGTACATTTTACTCCCAAACAGCAGGTGTGTTCCGAGTAATTTTTGCTGACACGTTCCTCAAAGGCCTTTATTTCTGACTCGGGTAGCCGACTAAAGGAAAGCACAGTGGAAGTAAATATGGCCGAGGGATACAGCTGAAATATGTATCATCATAAAATGTTTTATTTCAGTCGATATAAGTAATTTTAATGGCATATGTTTAATAAAAAACCAGGATAAACATGGTTCAATTTTAAATTAGCCCATTTATCACGGTACACGACTAATAAAACGTTAACACAATAATGAAAGGCACTCAAATAAATCAATTTGCACACTTATATCAAAATAAATAAGGCTAAAGGAATAATCTACGGTGGCCCTGAAGTGCAAACCACATCAACAAATCACTAAACACAACGGCAAATTGAAAAACACAACTACATTAACCTACCAATCGTCCAATCAGCAATGTCTCATGTTGCCCACTGTTACCCAACTCTTCCGGTTTGGTTAATGTAGTTGTGTTTTTCAATTTGTTGTTGTGTTTTTCAATTTGCTGTTGTGTTTTGTGATTTGTTGATGTGGTTTGCACTTCAGGGCCGCCGTAATAATCTCACCTTGAAACGCATTAACCCTTTTAACACCAACACCTGCCAGTGGGTTTCACAGGTATGTTTTTTAGAAAAAAATAGTCAGATTTTTAACTGTCTGTTGGTCTACAAGGTAAATAACCAGAAAATAAACAAATCGAGGCTTAAAAACAAACCACTTGCACCACATTCTATAGAAAAACAAAAAGTTCTGTGCTTCTCGGTGCAATCATGAAGCCATGTCGGGAGGTAGGGGGCAGCGGTGGTGCAACAGGTTAAGCCCTGAGCTGCCCATCGTAAGGTCGGTGGATCGAACCCTCACTGCTGGGCCCTTGAGCAAGGCCCTTAACCCCTCACTGCTCCCCGGGCACTGCACCGTGGTAGCCCTCTGCTCCCACTACCCAATGTGTGTGAGATGGGTTAAGTGCAGAATTTAATTTCCCTATGGGGATTAATAAAGGTTAAATTATTAGTATGATGATGATGTCAGACTCAACTGAGACCTACAGCTATGTGGCAAAAAATTCAGGGACTATTCGGCTGAACTGCAGTCAGTGCTCACACACAGCTGGACAAATTAAAAATGGAAGAAGTAGCATATCTATAGTATGTAGAGGCATTATTTTTTGCTAGTATCTGCATCTGTGGACATGGATTTTTCCTTTTCCGTGAAAGCAGTAATTACAGAAACTGAACTTCTTCAATGATTTATGGCATTTTAACTTTGTGACACTGCACAAAAGACATTTCTGAGTTTTTTCTACTTCCAGCCATGGTTGTGCTGTTTCCATAGAGGTGCCGGACTCTATATTTCTACATTATCAGGGTATAGGAGAAGCTGTTATGAGCCCCGGAGGAAGCACGCTTAGGATTTGTTCATGCAATCGAACTTTCCTGGCAGTTTGCATCTGATGCATTTAATTGAAGCTATCGACATTCTATCAAACAACTCTCTTATTGGTACTGATTAAGTATCTATCGTCAGTACATATAACCATCGCTTTGCAGCCCAGACCTCGGCGTAAAGCTGGCAGCAACGTCCCCACATGCCCCGCCTGCTGGGTGCTAACAAACTGGAGCAACCTGAGCAAATGTGATGTGCTGTTTGTTCCCAGAGAGAGGGCGAACAGAGGACATAAACTGCTCTAAAGCAGCAGCTCTGCACATTGCTCTCAAAGCATTATTAAAAATTCTTCGCACTGGCGTTGGTGTGTGTGTGTGTGTGTGTGTGTTGCTGTGCCGCACCCTCGAAATGAATATGCCGTCCTGAAAAATAGTTTCTCTCGGTGTTTGCTCAATTTCATCTGCCCCGCGGTACTTTGTCCCCAGACAGGTGAGTTGAAAGACGCGATGAAGGAATGTAATGGACACATTTTAATGGGTTGTTGCTCCCTGGCAGAGACGAAGGAGGGGAAAACACAATTATTCACTCTGTCTGTTCTTCCATGAAGACACACGACTGGGGGAAAGCAGTTAGGAGAATATTCACCAGTTTGGGCGTGGGCTGTCATCCTGTGGCTTTTCTTCAGCTTTTAGAAGCAACAGAGGGGAATTTTTTTTTTGCATCGGATGTTGATTTTGACGACATTCCTAAGAGTTTCTTGTCACGTCTGCTAGCCTTTAAGTGCCCTAGTGATTCACCTCTTTTTAAGTCTTCAGGTCAAAACAGGATAATGTTGGGCTCGTTATCCTGCAGGATGAATCAGTCTCCACAAAGACCGGACGGGACGATAGCGCATGTCTCTGAAGAACGAACTTGGGTGGAGTCGCTGCAGGTGTCCAAACCCCTCCAGACTTGAACATTCCCCGCACCATATTTCATTGTGGGTTTGATCCACTGCGGAAATATTCTCTCACTTGTTGGCCTCCTTACATGCACCCTCTAATCTCTATCTGCTCATCCACTGTGAAATGCAGCTCTGTCTTAGCCCACCCCAAGCGCTTGTCCTTGTTTCCCCTCCTGAGAGGTGGCGTAGGGTGGCGTAGGGACACCATTCGCCCTTCTTTTTCGACAGAACTTTTGCCGATTGGAGCCTCGTGTTGCATGTTTAGCAAAGTCTGCTTTTGCGATTAAATTGCCTTCCTATCTCTCAGTTAACAAAGCCTGACGTATTGATCTTCAGATGATGGGGTCACTTCTGGTCGGCCTGACTGTGCTGTGGTTCAATCGGTTCAGTTCCCTTAGAAACATTCAGTCCGGCCACGATTCAACGCCGAGAAAGCTGCTCCTTGCTTAGAATAACAATCTGACTTCTGACACTTTCGCTTAGTTCTGATGCCGTTTCCCACTAGCACAATGCTACTTAGCGAGCAATGTTCTGCTGGTAACTGGAGACACAGTCATATATATACAAGAGGTGATCAATAGCAGGTTGATTTGGATTAAAAACCCTCTGATAACTCAATTATCTAAACGCTGCTTCAATGAACCTGAAGAAAATGAGATTATTACATAAAGGAGATAGAATGGTCCCTGCCTCTAATTTGCTTCAGTTTGATTGATAACCTAAAAGCAGAGCAGAATATGAAATGTTCAGACCTTCTTGTGTTTTTTAGTGTTTAGTAAGTAAAAGACGAAAACGCCACGTGGATAGGGAAAACCTTCACATTACCTTTAAATTTCTAGTTAGTACAATTACATTTGCAGCTGTCTGACAACTAGCAGTCAACCAATATGTCTTTTTAGTTATTATTATTCCTGATTATTAGTATTCAAAAAGACTGACAACCAACACTTGAAACTGACAGACCAATGTACACTGATCAGCCACAACATTAAAACCACTGACAGGTGAAGTGAATAACATTGATCATATTGGTACTATGTGGTGTTCTGATGGAAAACCTTGGATTATAACATCCATGTTGATCAGACTTAGACACCCAAATAAACATTGTCCCACAACAAACACACTCCCTCATGACAATGGAAATCGCAAATGTCACTGGAGGAAAATGCACCCCACCACATGGAGACAACATCATCAAACAATCAGGAACATGTTGAGGAACATGACAATGGCCCAACATGTTGATTTGACCTCCAAACTTCCTACACCCCATTCTGATCAAGCATCAACAGGATGCAGTGGAACAAGTTTGATTGACAGAGGCCCCACTGCACAAGCCAGAGTACCCAAAGGATCCACTGCCAGCATCCTGGTTCCAGACCCCATAGGACACCCTGAGAGGTCCTCTTGTCCACGTCCAGTGGTTCAGAGCATTTCTGACAACACAAGGGGGACCAACACAATATTAGGCAGGTGATCATAATGTTATGCTTCATCAGTTTATTGTAGTAAAAATGAAAATCCTGGTGTCAATATTCAGAAAAACACAAACCCCAACACAAAACTGTGATGAATTTTTTTGTCTTATAATGTTATCATAAGTTTGATGTAATCAGAGCTTTTCAGCATTTATCCTTGAATTTTGATTGGCTTTACTTGTGATGTGTAACTGATCAAACTACAGAGTGACTTAATTTATTTTACCAGGAATGGATTAAAAAAATATTTAAAGATAGCTATAGCTGGGGAAATGCTCAGTGTTGGATCCAATTCTAAGAGCCAATATTAGGGAAAACAACCCTACAAAAATATATATAAAGTATAAACATGTGGGCTGATTAGATTAAAAAAAAATGTAATAAATAAGAAAGACGTAAAAATGTATGTTTGAAATCACACGTGCCAAATGACACATTTTCATTAGAGTGCATACACTGAAAAAAATTCGTAAAAAACTGAAAATCTGGCAGCAAAGATGCAAGAAAAAATATTTCAGAAGACTATAACATTAAAAAACTTTATTACCTGTGAAAATTACAGCACATATTTGTGAAATAATGTTATTTTTAATAACATTAAAAACAGTAATATTATGGTCACACACTGAAAAAGGCTCAATTACTATTCGTAAAAATACATAATGTGGACATTATGTTAAGTTTTTCCACTGCTTTTTTTTAAAGGTTAACATGTAAATGAATACTTTTAATTTGAACTAATACTAATACAGGGAAAATCTGTGAAATACTAATAAGTGGTTCAAAGATTTACGGCTAAAAGTTGGTCATTATTCAGAGTGTAGCACAGTTGCTTTATATGAATTGAATGACAAGATGCACTTTTAACTTTGGCTTTCGTGTCTAAGGTCAGAGCTGTGCCGCTAAGTAGTCAACTTATCTGTTTTGTGGTTACATAAGTGTTTAGTTAAGTATTTTTACTGTCAAAGTTTCACTTACAAAACTAGGCATGAACAACAACAGAAAGCCGCACACTGATTAACGCTTAATTAAGATCCAAAATGTTTGGGGAGACCAGCAGAACTACTTTACAGTCCAGAATGATTCATTAAAGATGGGATAAATTAAACATTTGTTTCATTTCCAAGAAAAAAAAAACGAGGGTTTAATGCAGGCAGTGTGCATTAATTGACTTCATTTATCAGCTGTGCATACATTTGCTGCATTTATCATGTGCATGTTAATTTAAGGGCAAGGATGTTTAAAAGTACGGTATAATGACTTTAAGGACGTATGCTTCATCAGAACTGTTTTATGGGAAATTTCCGCCTGTTGCTGACCAAAGTTATTGATGAATGCTACTATAATAAATCTGTGAACTCATGCTTCTTAAAAAACTGACAATGAGACAGATTATTTTCTATAGCCAGTGTGTTGAAACTGTTTTGTATTAGTGAAAATTAACAACACTCTGCCTTAACGATGATAAGATTCTACACTGATTCTACACTCAGTGCATCGTTAGTGTCAGGTTTTGGCAACAGCAATTATTTTTTTTACCATTAAAATCATTAAATACTGCTCACATTCATTGACTCCTGTTGTATCAGGCGCAAAGATGTTAAATTCCCGTCACCTCTCAGTGGTTTTAAGGTTGTGGTTAATCAGTGAATATAGTGATGTTTATTTGTTTTCGTACCTTTTCTTCTATGCATGTCAACCCTTTCAGATTCCCACCTGTATCATCTAATGGAAAAATACATCAACTCCATCGGATATATAAACCAAGTCTCCAGAAAATGACCTTCCTGTACAACCTGACTGCATTCTCTAATACATTTCGAGGGGAATAAATTTAGTTTAGCAATAGTTTGTTACTTAGGACATTTTTTTTTTGTCTGCATTTATACTCATCGTTTAACACCACAGAAGGGGGTCAACTTTAATGAGATCAATGCATATTTTAGTCTTGCAGCAAAATATATTAATATTTAGTGCGTGTGCGTGACCATCACCGGCCACCCCTGGGGGCTAAGCTATCATTCTTTATTGAATTTTTCCATCATGAGCCAGAGGGGGCAGTGCTGCACCTCAGTGAATTGAGGGGGAAACAAATGAAGGACAGGGCGAGACAAGACGAACAGGGAGGGTACAGACAGGCAGTGCTATTTGAATCCTATAAGAGTGCTGTAAAATGCTGTGTCATTCCCAACAACCGATCCCACATCTGAAAATTGGGAACAAATAATCAACACAGAAACGAATTGGAGACCAGAAGTCCTGTCAGTATATAGAGTTAGGACGCCAGAGGATAGGAGTGAGAGAGAAATGTATAAAGGGCGTGAGTTTAGTGCAAAGTCTGAAGAGTGACTCCGCACAACCATGCGGGTCCCATCAGCTCTCAGAAAGGGGACTCGACAGGAGCTGGTAAGCCCCGAACAAACACGCATGTGTGATGGACACTGAAGCCACCGAAGGATGTCACTTAGGACATTGTCGGAAAGGCAGCCAGTTTAAAATCCAATCTGGATGTTGGAGGGGAGGATAGCGGTATAAACCAGAGACTGAATAGGAGACCAGGGTTCGAGATGGATGAGAAACCATGAATCAAGATGCACAAGTTTTGTTTTTCCTTGCCATTTACTTGTAGTTTTCTGGTTAGGGTTAGGCGTCCCTACATTGTAGGGATGTAACAATACACCGAACCGTTCAGTACAGGCACTTTCAGTTCG
Organism: Dascyllus trimaculatus; assembly: GCA_024666655.1. Taxonomy (NCBI): domain Eukaryota; kingdom Metazoa; phylum Chordata; class Actinopteri; family Pomacentridae; genus Dascyllus; species Dascyllus trimaculatus. Next base: position 8,477,219 of record CM045456.1, read on the forward strand.
GTACAGAGGTGTACCGCGGTACAAAAATTTTAAGACTACTAAAAAATGGCCAATGTACAGAACTGTTTTAAATGCGAACCTCGTAGTGCCCACAGTTGTGGCGGACCTTCTCCGTCTCAGTCGCACAGTATTGCGGAACTAAAAACAAGAGTTTCCAGTCGGACCGTCAAAAACTAAGACGTCAAGGTACGTATGATACAAAGGAATATATTAAATCCAGAATGTACCAGAGATAATATTAATCGATGGAAAAATCGGTCACAGAAAATCGTGTTTGCATGTCTCAAAAGGCTGAAGATAAGCTTTGTAACTTTACAGCAAAATACAATCTACAGATGTTTGTAGCAACCACCTGACTTCAATTATACTTGTTGATTTTTGCATTATCTGTGTAATTTCATATATACACCCATGAGAAATGTAAATAGGGGAAAATCTATATATTTAACTGACACTTTGTAAATTTGTTGGGAGGTATTTTACTCACTTACTTTTGTATAACCACATATTGTTTTGATTTTACACTCTTTTCATTTCTTGTTTGAACCTACTGGAACAGGGAATGTCCAGAAAGCAAAAGTATGGCTGAAACCCACTTTTGTGACACTAGGAAGTGGAAGTGACCTTTTTTTTTTTAGACACCACCTACAACACAAAGTATTGGCTAGCTGGTGGCTGGTGGAGGCCCCGGGGTTCCTGTTCCTGGATTACTGAGCTTTTGCTGAAAGTTTGTTGACAATCTGGCATAAGTCTGAGATTTCCCGTCCCTTGAAGCGAGCTGAAATTTCAGTAAACATGTTTACTTGTGGCCTGAGCAGCGTCTCCTTAATGTCACACCTGCAACTTATAAAGGCTTAGTCGGAGTTAGGCAGATTACGGCGACTAGGCCTTTCTGAAACATCCGGAACCTCTTGACGACATTAAAGGAGTAACTTTTTGAAAAGATCGTTTCCTGACACAAGGACAAGATCCTTCGACTAAAATAGAAATAACGCATGGCTCTGAATATGCAAGCTGAATTTAGAAGAAACTGTCTGATCCTACATAAAAAGTCACGCAAACACTGTGTACCAAAGAGAGCTCTATCATCGGTGGCCTTTTCCTGTTCTCCCTTGGTAACGCTGAGAAGGTTAAGTGTGCTTTGTGCTGAAAGGGTTCTTAACGCAGGTCCATTATGTTTCCTCACCACACAATCAAAGAAAGGTTTCAGGAACAAAGATGTACCTAACATCATGTCCGCGTTCCAATAATACTGTATTGGGATAATCTGTTTGCACATAAATCAACAGAACAGTGAATTGTTCTTAATCTCAGATAATGCTCCTTTCATGCCAGCATTAGTAGATTTTAAGAATGAATTCCAAAATGTTAAAGCTACAATTTATAGTTTCTTGCTTCTAATGTTGTATTCATGAAGTTGTCTTACCACTTTGTCACTGGCACACAGAGGAAATGTCATGAGCGAGAGATATGAAATCACTATTTAATCACATTTATCTCTATGCTTTAAGTATTTTCTCTTCTCGAGTTTGGAGGTCAAATCAACATGTTGGTCCATTGTCATGTTCCTCAACATGTTCCTGATTGTTTAATGTTTTTTTCCATGTGGTGGGGTGCATTTTCCTGCAGTGACATTTGGGATTTTCATTTGAATGAGGGAGTGTGTTTGTTGTGGGACAATGTTTATTTGGGTGTCTAAGTCTGATCAACACAGATGTTAAAATCCAAGGTTTTCCATCAGAACACCACATAGTACCAATATGATCAATGCTATTCATGTCACCTGTCAGTGGTCATGATGTTGTGGCTGATCGGTGTATGCTGATTAGACAGAGCTACGAACAAGACTTTCCTAAGACCACAGAGCGACTACAGACGGAGAGGCAGCTCCAATGAGCATATTTAGCAAGTTTGATAGGTAACTGGTTAATTAAAAGAACAATACAGATAATCAGACAAATCCTGCCCCAATCATCAGCCAGGCCAATAATCAGTCTATCCCTAGTCAGCAGCCAAGATGATCCAGTCTTTATGTGGAGGATCACCATTAGTGATGAGAGCGGCTACCACTCAGGGAAGAAACAGCAGTCTTCATAGTGGAAGAACCAAAGTCACGCTTGTGGGTTTCTATAACATTTATGTACTTGTGCGCTGCGAATTGGGTCAAACTGTTAATGCAGAGTTCTACTGTACATCCTGAGGTGTCTGAGGGAGAACATTCAGTGCAAACAATCTGAACTGTGGCATCACACAATCATCACTCTCAACCCTCGACAGTCACCAGATTTGGCCCCTTGACTTCTTCCAAAAATGAAATACAAGTTGAAGGGTCGCAGTTTAAAAGAGTGGGTTCCCAATTATTAGAAATTGCGCTTCATAAATTTACAGAATGTGATTCCAGGGAGCCTCACAAGTGTTGCAGGAGAACTGGGAGCAGAGTCACACAAAGAGACTACTTCCACAGGGATGGCCGCCAAATTTAAATCACACAATCTTCTTTGTCAGCCCTTTGTATAGCATGTTTCAAAACAACCCAAGTTGAGCTGTGCTGTCCACATTATAAGACAAGAAAGAACAAAAATAACTGTAAAAAAGCAAGAAAGCAAGATAATTTGTACGGTCAGTTTCTAAAATACTAAAATATTAAGATCACTAAAGGGGAGATATTGGTCCTCTCATATGAAAAGCTGTACCTGCAGGCCATTATTTTTAAGACAGTGCCCAAGGCAGTCTGAGAAACCCGCCCGACATGTGACATACTAATTAGTCGTGCTGTACAGTTTAGAGCCACACTGAAAGGAGGCTCCCTGCAGTCAAAGTGCACCCTGTGATGACCTTCAGGCTGCCCATGTGGCAGAGCTGCAGAGAGCCAAATTGAAGCCAATTATGCAATTTCAGGTCCTTTTCTTTATTCTCCAATGAAGGCTTTCTTCCTGAGATTTAAAACCAATGTTGTTCTCAACTCTCAATATTTCAAAAGAGCAATATTCCAGGGTCAAAATTCTACAGGTGGACGCGAGTACCTTTTCTGTCTCATCTAATTATGTAACCTGCTAGTTATTCACTTGCTGGAAATACAATCTGCAGCGGCCTTGAAAGCTCAACAAACTGAACTGCAATGAATTAAAACCAGCAAATTAAGAAACACATTTACCAGTTTGACAATAACCAGTGCAGAAAAACAAAAAGAGCTGCCAACACAGGAACAAAACCCATAAGGTAAACAAATACAGCACTGAGACTGACCGATCTGGTGAAAAAATACCACAAGAATTTAAAAAAATTCTAGTTTTAATGCTGATTGCAGTTGACCAGTAATGTAGTTTCTGCTACCAGTTGTGACAGAAGTACTTAGTTCCTTTGCTTAAGTAAAAGTACAGATACAGCAATGTGAAAATACTCAATTACACGTGAAAGTCCTGCATTAAAAACCCTACTTAAGTAAAAGTACATAAGGATTAGCAGCAAAATATAGTTCAAGTATTGCAGTAAAAGTCCTGGTTTGATCCCTCTGACTGATATATTATTATAAGTACCATCATTAGATTATCAATAGTGAAGCATCAGTGAGTCAGCAGCAGGTTTTCTGCTGAAGCTGCTGCAGGTTTGAATTACTTTATATTTAGTTTTCTTTACAGGAGCAGCAGATAAATCTAAGAGCTCCAAACATGATTAATGGGAGAAGGAAGAAGAAGGAAGAAACTGAGAACAAATCCGTTTTTCTCTAAACTTTAATTTTTGGTGAGGTATTGGATCATTGGAACATTTACTGAAATAAAACCACATGAGAAGCTTCAAAGGAAAACTCCGTGTTTGGTGGAGCTGTTAACAACTCACAGACATCTGAAATGTGAGCCGACAACACTCTGCTTTTTGGAAGAAGCCACAAAGGTTGGAAACCACTGGTACCATTTTCAACTATGTGTGTTTTTACAAGTTTGTTTTATCATCTATTGTGATCTTAAAGGCAAGTAAAGCTGTCAGAGAAATGTACAAAGTGGAATATTTACCTGTGAAATTATATACCAGTTGTATAAAATAGCATAAAATGGAAATACTAAAAGTACAATTACCTCAAAATTACACAAGTAAAGCACTGGATAGCTCACCTGGTTAAACACCTACTGCACCTTTCAACTGGGGTGTCTGTTGATCGAATCCCATGCTCCCCACTTTGCAATTATGTGGGGCATTGGTGGTGCAATGGTTAAGTCCCTGGGCTACTGATCAGAAGGTCAGAGGATCGAACCCCAATGGCGCCACTGTTGGGCCTTTGAGCAAAGCCCTTAACCCTTAATGCTCCAGGGGCACCATACCATGGCTGACCCTGTGCTCTGATCCCAACTGGGATATGCAAAAACAGTATTTCACTATGCTGTAGAAATGTATTTGTGGGAAAGGTTTCTTTCTTGAGTAAATGTAGTAACTAGTTTAAGATGTAAAGGTTTTTTTAGTGGAAAGTCCACAGAAAAGAAAAAAAATCAGCTGCAAATGGCATTTTCTTTATCACTAACATTAAGCACATGCACACATGAGCGCACACAGTCCTAATTTGTCCTGCTATCACACCACGTCTCGAGTGATGTGCAATTTCCTTTAATGGTTTAATGCTGTTATTTTTGCTCACATAAATGTGTAATGGCTCATGCAGAGAGGTTAATGGCAGCATCAGTTAAAAAGGCAAAACCCAGTCAAGGAGATGCATCCAAACAGGCGCCGAGAACAGAGGAAGAGACCAAGAGGGAGGGCGAACAGGGATGACATGGACCGACACACACAGGACACTTTCAAAAACACAAAAAACAAACAATGCAAAGACAAAGACGTGACATTCCTTTCATGCTGTAGGTGACGGAGTACGGTAAAAGTGGATAAAAGTTTGCAGACGAGGACAGGCTGAGATGTGCCCTTGTTACATCTGTGAGACTGTGCCTGTGAAGTGGTAATGTGCCTCTGGGACCGCACTCATCAGATGTAAACTAATGAAGCATTTTCACCGTGTGCAGGGCTGCGAGCAGACGGGATGCATCTATTTCTAGGATTAACCTGCGAGGCAGCCCTGGGGCAGAAGTTTCTTGTTTGTCCCCCACTGACCCGCCATCGTTCCTCCAGCGACCCAACAGCAAAGCAGCTCTCTGCAGCCGAAATGATCAAAACAGTCGCAGATAATTAACTCAGAGCAGTTCTAATGATTATTGGAGTCATACAATACATTTAGAAGGAAAAAAATTAAAACGTCAGCTCCTCAAACCTGAATATTTGCTCATTTTATACAGTTTTATATCATTAAAATCTTGCTCAGACATTTAAACACATAATGAGGGATTTTCTGGTTTTTAAAAAGTGTTAATATATATTTTGTTTAATTGTCAGAGGTTGGTCTTACAGTACTTATATTTCAATTCAATTCAATTCGGTTTTATTTATATAGCGCATATTTACAACATATGTCATCACATTGCGCTAAACATTGCGAGGAAGAACAGAAAACAGGAAACAGAAAAAGCAACAATCCAAAGTTGCTTTTGGATTCCCTATGAGCAGCAGTCAGCGACGGTGGGAAGGAACCAAAAACCCCCTATGACAGGGAAGGGGGGAAAAAACCTCTGACAGAACCAGGCTCAGGGAAGGCGGCCATCTGCCTAGACCGGTTGGGGTGAGAGTAGGGATGAGAAAGGAGGGATAGCAGGAGAGGTTGGGGTGGGGATGGGAGGACAGCAGGTGGTGAGGATAGCGGCTGCACCACCTGTTGATGGTGGAAATTGACTATGATAGACTGATGGGAATAAAAAAAAACATCTTAAAGCTGAGCATTGTGGAAGTTGTAAAGCAATGGTGTAGCCTGGACTATCTTACCTAGGTGTCTTGATTTTACAACACTGATTTTTTTTTCTGGTATCCCATACATGTCAGTTCATGTTGCCCAGTTGTGAATGCTGATACAGGCACAGATATTTTCCATTTTCCATCTAATCGCTGAGAACACTACCCTATGGTGGAACTAACATATTATTATGCCTTCTCTTGTAGTGATGCTCTTCAGACAGTTCGAGTGTTCACATTTACCTGACAAAATAAGAAAACTACATCGTATTTATACATGTTTTTATGCAACATCCAAACTAAACTGTAAACTCTTAGCATAACAGGTGTTATTTGACTATCTGTGACCATTTTGGGTGGATTTTAATGCCTTTATCAGTTGATATCATCACATATTCCTAATTTTGGCCAAGGTTGTCTGTTGAAGAGTCCATATTATGCTCATTTACAGGTTAATAATTTAGTTTTTGGGGTCTAGTAGAATAAGTTTACATGCTTTCATGTTTAAAACCCCATTATTTTCTTCATACTGTTCATTCTGTAGAACCTCTGTCTAAAAAAAACAGTGAAGTTGGTTATGTAAGGTGATGACTTTGGGCTTTTTGACCTTTTCACATCCACAAACAAAGCTATAATACACCGAAACTCAAAAACACACTGCAACTCCTTAATTACTCAACACACATGAACTTATCTGGTGGAATATTGGCGAAAGAATTAAAGTTTTTTCTTGTTTGAATGATGATTGCAGTTGACTGGTAACAGGGTTAGGATTGACAGTAATGTAGTTTCTGCTACTGGTGGGGAAAGAATTACTTTGTTCCTTTACTAAAGTAAAAGTACTGGTACAGCGTTGTGAAAAAAAAACTCACATTACAGGTGAAAGTCCTACATGAAAAATCCGACCAAATAAAAGTACATAAGGATTAGCAGCAAAATGTTTTTTAAGTACTGAAGTAAGTTGAGTTGCTGCAGGTTTAAACTACTTTATATAAAAAAATGATGCAGTTTGATGAAATACAGCCGTATAAAATTGTGCGAAATACTTTTTTTTAAAAAGCTGTTTAAGTCCTAAACTTGATTTTGACACAGCTCAGGCAGCAAAATGGAAAACCTGACATCACTAAACATTTACTTGACGATTAATTAAATTATGTAGATGCAAATGATACAAAGCAAACCTGAGGCCTCTGGGCAGCTGTTCGCTTTGCCCCGTTAGTATCTCACCCTCTCTTTCTGCAGACTTCTATGTATCTGCTTGTATATCTCATGATTTATTAGGACAAAGAATTCTTTTAGACAGCTTGTTATACAGAACTTGGCAGCAGAGCTCTGTTGGAACCAAAGCGATGCAGCTGTTTAATAATGACTGACATGAAGACGTGATATTGTGCCGTTAAGAGGTAAACTGCACTAATAAGTATCACTTACTGTTTGTGAAATGATCTAAATGCAGAAAAACTCTCCTGATACAAGGGGCTTTCATCCGTTTTGTGTTTTGCATTCTGATAAAGATTCGTAGCATCAAGCAGAGGCACGGGAAGCAAATGTAAAGTGAATTGATCCTGCACACATGAGATTGTGGTACATGCAGCTGAGATGAATCAAACATAAGTGGAAATTTAAACTCGCCTCTAAACTAAAAAGCCGCTCGCTCTGCTGCAAGTGAAGGCTGGGCTTGTTGTGCAAGTCACTTCATCTCTGCTTTAACTGTGGTCACATCTAAGCTTTTAAAATACCAAAATAAATCAACTTATAACTGAAAACACAGACAAATGAAGTCTAAAATATCAGGGTTTTGGTGTCACGGTCAATTAACAATATAATAATGGCTGTATAATCCACAAGTACAAATGTTTATGTCTATATGTTACAAAGATTTATGAGACTGTTTCATATGTTTATTTATATACACTATATTGCCAAAGGTATTGGGATATCTGCTTTTACACGCACATGAACTTTAATCCCATTCTTAATCCATAGGGTTCAATATGGAGTTGCCCATCCGTTGCAGCTATAACAGCCTCAACTCTTCTAGGAAGGCTGTCCACAAGGTTTAGGACTTTGTTTATGGGAATCTTTGACCATTCTTTCAGATTTGCATTTGTGAGGTCAGGCACTGATGCTGGACCAGAAGGCCTGGCTCTCAGTCTTCACTCTGATTCATCCTAAAGGTGTTCTATCAGGTTGAGGTCAGGACTCTGTGCAGGCCAGTCAAGTTCCTCCACACCAAACTGGCTCATCCATGTCTTTAATGACCTGGCTTTGAGGAGTCACGTTTGAACAGGAAGGGGCCATCCCCAAACTGTTCCCACAAAGTTGGAAGCATGAAATTGTCCAAAATGTCGTGGTACGCTGAAGCATTAAGAGTTCCTTTCACTGGAACTAAGGGGCCAAAGCCAACCCCTGAAAAACAACCCCACACCATAATCCCCCCCTCCACCAGACTTTACATTTGGCACAATGCAGTCAGGAAGTACCGTTCTCCTGGCAACCACCAAACCCAGACTGGTCTATCTGAAGTCCAGACAGAGAAGCCTCCAGAGGACACGTTTCCACTGCTCTACAGTCCAGTGCTTTACACCACTGCATCCCACGCTTAGCAGCTACTCGGCCTTGGAAACCCATTCCATGAAACTTTCTACCACCGTTCTGGAGCTGAAGGCCACACCAAGTTTGGACGTCTGTAGCTATTGGCTCTGCAGAAAGTTACAGATTTCTGCACACTGTGCGCCTCAACACTCCGCTGACCCTGCTCTGTGATTTTACGTGCCCTACCACTTCAAGGCTGAGTTGCTGTTGTTCCCTATTGCTTCCACTTAGTGCTAATACCACTAACAGTTCACCTTGGAATATTTAGTAATGAGGAAATTTCATGAATGGACTTATTGCACAGGTGTCCACCTATCACGGTACCACACTTGAATTTACTGAGCTCCTGAGAGCGACCCATTCTTTCACTAATGTTGGTAGAAGCAGTCTGCATGTCTAGGGGCTGGATTTTATTCACCTGTGGCCATGGAAGTGATTGGAACACCTCAAATCAAATATTTCGGTGGTGGGGGGGCAATACTTTTGGAAATATAGTGTATTTAAAAATTTCTTTTATGTAATTTTGAGATTTTCGATACACAAGTCATTTTACGCACTGTATGTTTTAACATTTAGATTTTCAACATTTTTTGCAAACAGAGTATTTTCTTACTGTATATTTTGTACAGTACATATTACAAATATTTCTAACACCTCACTCTTGGTCTTCAGTCCATTTAAGTACTTCTGTGAATAGTTTTCATGCTGGAAATGCACCCTCAGTGTTAGACGTGGGCTCTTTGCTGAGATTGTAGCTTTTCTCCACCATTATTAGAACGTAACCCTCCACCAGAGATGCTGGGTGTGAAATAGATTGCACGAATCCATCATTTTCAGTTGCAAAAACCTACTTTTGCACACATTTATTATTTCCTCCTCCTCCTACATTCCCTCCCACAGCTGAGTACACATTTACATGCATGGTATGGGGTTTGCTGAAAGGGCATTCTGGGAACTCACAGTAACTTGAGTGTACAGTAAGTCGACAAGGCGGATTGTGCAGAAGCAGGAATGCAAAATGGGATAAGAGATTGTCGTTTTAACCTCATGAATTTAATGGTAATGTGTCTATTGTAGTTTGTTGTCGTTGTTTTGTCCACCTATGTTGCAGGCGTACAAAATGGCACATGTGGTTTTCCAGCCTAGTAGTGCGGAACATCCTGCTTAAAGTCTGATTTTGTGCCACTGTTTGTTTTCTTGGATCTCTACAACAAAAGTACAGAGTGCAAAGTTACAGGATGTTTGCTAAGTTATTTTTTCGGAGAACATGTTTGCCCACATTTCTTCAAGCTGCCCTGTTAGCTTTTACTGTACACTCAAGTTAGTTCCAGAATTCCCAGAATGCCCTTTCAACAAACCCCACACCATGCATGTGAATGTGTTTTCAGCTGTGGGCGTGAATGTAGGAGGGGAAGGAACAATAAATATGTGCAAATGTGTTTTTTGCAACTGAAAGTGATGGATTTGTTCAATTTAATTGACACCAAGCATCTCTAGATGAATATAAATAGTAATAGTGCAGAAATGTGAGCGTGTTTCTGTTGAACAGCATCACAAAATAATGAGTATTAATCAGTATTATGTTGTTAATTGACTGTGACACCAAAACCCTGATATTTTAGACTTCATTTGTCTTCTCTAGTCAGTGTTTTCAGTTATAAGTTGATTTATTTTGGTATTTTAAAAGCTTAGATGTGACCACAGTTAAAGCAGAAATGAAATAATTTATCTTCACAACAAGCCCAGCCTTCACTTGCAGCAGAGCGAGTGGCTTTTTGGTTTAGAGGCGAGTTTAAATTTCCACTTATGTTTGATTCATCTCAGCTGCATGTAGCACAATCTCATGTGTGCAGGATCAATTCACTTTACATTTGCTTCCCGTGCCTCTGCTTGATGTTACGAATCTTTATCAGAATGCAAAATACAAAACGGATGAAAGCCCCTTGTATCAGGAGAGTTTTTCTGCATTTAGATCATTTCACAAACAGTAAGTGATACTTATGAGTGCAGTTTACCTCTTAACGGCACAATATCACGTCTTCATGTCAGTCATTATTAAACAGCTGCATCACTTTGGTTCCCACAGAGCTCTGCTGCCAAATGCTGTATAGCAGGCTGTCTAAAAGAATTCTTTGTCCTAATAAATCATGAGATGTACAAGCAGATATATAAAATCCAGCAGAAAGCAAGCCTGGATAAAAAAAAATGGGCAAAGTAAGCAACTGCAGAGGCCTCAGGTTTGCTTTATATCTCTTCTTGAAGAAGGATTTTACGTCAACATTAAGTTTTACGACTGATTTTCTTACATCAAATCCATTTTCATACAACTTTATTTTATCAAATTGCATTAATTTACTTTTCTGTGTCAAATGATTGACAATTAATTAATAAATGAATGGCAAATATCTGTAAAATATTTTTTGCTGATTTAAATTACAGTAAAAAATGTGCATATTTATGGTCAACCGATATAAAACATAAATTTTCATTTGTAAAAATATTGATTTTGTGGATATAATTTACTGTTCTGATTTGGGTTTTTTGTTTGTTTTTTAAAGTCAACATGCGAAACAGCACGTTTTTCTGTGATTCTACTAAATAGAGTAAATCTGTAAAAATAACTTTATTTTTTGCCCATTTCTAAATCCTTGATTTTTTTTTCAAATAATGGCAAACAGCTGTAAAATAATTTTTTGCTGATTTAAATGCAGCAGAAATTGTGCATTTAATGGTCAAACAGCATTTCTAAAAAGAAATTGCTATTTCTAAAAATACAAATATCCGATGTGGATAATAAGTACAGTTTTTGCCATTTATTTATTTAGTATAGCTAACATGCAACTTAATACTTTTTTTACTTTTTTTTTTACTTTTTTCTTTTACTAGATATTATCTGGAATTTTAATAAAAGAAAGTCAGAAAAATCTATAAAATACCAGTTTAAATTTATTTTACACATTCTTCAATCCTCAGTTTTTTGTGTATTTAAATGTGTCTATTTAAATAAAAAACAATTCAATTAAATTACTCTTCGTAAAAAAAAAACAGTTTACAGCTTTGCCCTGTTTTTATATGGTAACATGTAAATTCTGACTTTTTTCCTGTTATTTTACTTGTTATTATCTGGGATTTAACAGAACATGGAGAATCTGTTCAAAAAAATACAATTAAAAACTACATTTCTGCAGTGTTAGCAAACAATAACTGCTGCACAGTGTGGTCATCCTTCCCTTTTCCATCCCTCAACACAAACATGTTACTCCTGCTGTTGATTTTTCTCTGCACACCTACATTCTCTCTGCCTTTCCGGGATGCATCCATCAGTCTAATTTGTCCGAGCCTCTCTCTGCATCTTTGTGTTTGGCTGCAGCTCCACCTCAGGATTACCTCTGGTACGTTTGCATTGTGTTTGAAGACGGCCTTCCTGCAGATACAACAGGCACACATATATAACACAATGATCTGTTTGCAGGCTGCTCTTGCATCATGTTCAGGTGTCTAGAATTCCAACAAACTGCCGATCAGTCTTCTCTGACATGCTGATGAAGTCAACACCAGCCTGCAGAGATGACACATTTCAACCCAGTGGGAACCGTGAGCTGCACATCTTTAGCGCTACACTCCTTATGCAGCGCACACAACAGAGGAAGTCGCTTTAAATGAACTCATCACTTTCATCCTCTGTGATATCAGCCTCGGGCCATGAGGATGCATCTCCTGCAGCTCTTCTCCCCTCTCTTTCCCTTTCTTCACCGCTGCCTGCCAACCAGCTCTCCACACGAATTCATTAGTCCCTCCTCTGGCTTGAAGAAACCCCAAACATCTCCAGGATGGTTGGCGTTGCACAGCAACACAACCGCAAACCTGGTACGTCAGATGGGTCGGTTTAACTGGTAAGACAAGGAGACGGCAGCTGGTAGTTTAATGTTTTTGTCAAATTTAGGTCCAGAAAAGCCTCATGTTTAAGCACTGTAAAAAATGTCTGAATTTAACGGATAAATGCTGTGAAACTGGGGCTGCATGGTGGCTCGGTTGTTAGCAGCGTCGCCTCACAACTAGAAGATCCCCGGTTCGCATCCCGGTTAGGACGCCTGGGATCTTTCTGTGTGGAGTTTGCATGTTCTCCCTGTGCAGCGTGGGTTCTCACCAGGTTCTCCAGCTTCCCCCCACAGTCCAAAAACATGCTGAGGTTAACTGATGATTCTAAATTGTCCGTAGGTGTGAATGAGAGTCTGCTTGGTTGTCTGTCTATATGTGTAGCCCTGTGATATACTGGCGACCTGTCCAGGTGTCCCCTGCCTTCACCTGAGTCGGCTGGGATAGGCTCCAATGTTCCCACGACCTTACAGAGGATTAAGTGGTATATAGATAATAGATGGATGCTGTAAAATCACAACATCAAACAACTGTAAAGACAAACATTGAAGAATTGATTCATTTACAGTGAAATTTGGTAAACTACTTCACTAAACTTCACTTTTAATTTTACATTAAGAATATGTTAAAATAATCATTTTTCCTTGTATGGTGGACAGATTACTGTTGTTTAAACACATAAAAACTGTATTTCATAAAGCGATACAAAACTGTTTAAACTGCGTGTTAAAAATACATAATAAATAATAATAATACCGCCATAATAAGTGCATGTGTTTAACAAGTATTTATACAGTCTGTGGTTTGGATTTAAACTCTGCCTGGTCACCTCTGCTCTGTCACGAGAGCACATGATTATTATGACAGAAGCTTTTTTACAAAAATAATTACATTATTTCACCATAAAATTATACAAATTTTACTGTATTTGTGTATTGTATATAAGTCAGTAAAAAAAATTAAATAATAATAATAATAATAATAATAATTCATCAATTTTATATAGCGCTTTTTTGGTCACTCAAAGACACTTTACAGCATGGACAAGATAAACAAACAAACAAACAAACCAAAACAAAACAAAACAAAACAAAAAAAAACCTGATAATTACACAGAAATAGTAAAATCACAAAAAAATATTAATTTACATGACTGTAGAAAAAAAACTGTACATAATGTCCACACATACACAGAAATCTGTATTTTTACAAATGGGAATTAATTTTCAACGATTTTACTGTGTTTAAAACAGCAAAGAATTGTTTACAGATATTTGCCGTTATTTAAAAAAGAGTATAGTAAGGATTGAAAAATGGTAAATCATTTTTTACAGTTATTTTGAAAATTGTCCCAGTTTTGTTAAATTACAGAAAAGAAGTATTAATTACCATGACAGTTTAAAAAAAAAAGACAAAAATGTACATAATGTCATCATCAGGAATCTTTATTTTAACAGAACATTTACTTTATGCAGTTTGTTTGCTAGGTAGCTTGCAAAAATCTTCTCCGAGATCAATCATTGTTCATCTATTATAGTAACTTTACATAATAATTAAATTGCTGATTGTGTTTTGTACAGTTAATATTAATTAAAGCTATTAAATGAATGTCGTGGAGTAAAAAGTACAGTATTTAAAGTAGAAAAGAGACCTACTCAAGCACAGTGCCAGTAACTTGTACTTGAATAAATGTGTTTTACACCACTGGACAGAGGCTGGACTGGTTGTTTCCACCTGTTTCTAGTCTCTCTGTTCAGCATCTGCAGCTCCACTCCATTTTTAGTGAGTAAAAATCCACAACTAAAATGAATCCCACACACACACACACACACACACACGCTTGTCACTTTGCATACTGGTCAATCACAGAGCTCAAAACATAAACAACTGGGGATTCAGGTCGCCCGTGAAAACAGAGCAGCTAAGGAGATTTCCCCACACTGGAATATTCAAACAGACTCTGCCGAGGCTTCAAAAGAAAGAAGGCAGTAAATAAGGACTGGATTTGGGTGCTGCTGGTGTGTGCCGCAGTGGAACCATCTCGGAGCACTTTATCTCCTCGGCTGCCTGGGCAACTGCCTCTCCACCCTCCTCTGAAGGGAATTAGGCTATTAAAAAACCACACACATGCCTGCACACACAAACGTAGCACACTGGACACATACTCGCGCACAGATTCACCCAGAACTGCTGCCAAATTGCGGCGAGTGTAGCACATTCTGGACCCGGCTCGCTGGGTCTAACACGCCTTCTGGGTGAAAAATCCACAAGGGCTCCACGCCATAACCGACGCAAACGGACTATGGCATGTAGAGGCAGGAAGAAAGAGGCGCCGGAAATACATCAATGCGTTATTATTCTCATTATATCGCTGATTACAGTGCAGAGAAAATCATCGCCATCATCCAAGCCTCACAGTATGCTGGAGCAGAAAATACCAGGCCAGAGGGTATGTCTTTAATGCCCCATTGTGCTCAAGGAGGTGAAGGAATAATAATGAAGCCCCAGAGGAGAAAGTGTGCCGTTGCCAGGAGTTCCCTAAACTTAAAGAACAGACTGACATTTTGGAGAAAAACCAGCAAGAGCTAAATGATAAAAGCCTCGTAGCATTGCAATAAATACGCTAGCTTAGCCAACACTTTAAGAAAAAAGTGTAATTTATGGAATTTACTTTTTAATTTTACAAGTTTTTTTCTGTATTTTTGAAAAGCACAAAATAGAAATAGAAGTGGAAAAAGATTGCATTTACAATTCTGATGTAAAATAGCATTAAAAACTGTACCTGAATAATCAAGAACGATGTTATTTTTTGACATAAAGAACGCAATTTCATAAATATTTCCTTTTTATTTAAAAGACCAAACTATTAAATTCAAGTTTATGTAAAACTTTTTGGGTTGGGGCTTAAATCAAACACATCCATCCATCCAGTATCTATACACCGCTTAATCCTCTGTAGGATGCATCCCAGCCGATTCGGGCGAAGGCAGTGGACACCTGGACAGGTCGCCAGTCCATCACAGGGCTACATACAGAGACAGACAACCAAGCACACTCTCATTCACACCTACGGACAATTTAAAATAATCAATTAACCTCAGCATGTTTTTGGACTGTGGGAGGAAGCCGGTGAAAACCCACGCTGCACAGGGAGAACATGCAAACTCCACACAGAAGGATCCCAGGCGTCCTAACCGGGACGCGAACCGGGGATCTTCTAGCTGTGAGGCGACGGTGCTAACCACCAAGGTACTGTGCAGCCCCAAAATCAGATACAGTTGGTGACAATTAATTTAAAAGATGTATCTTGTTTTACACAGATTTTGTTCAACAAGATTTAGAATTTTATAATTACGTATGTTTTCAAAACAAAAATGTTGAATGTATTTGTTTTAAACTCTGTATATGAGAAAATCTGTTCATTATAAATATATTTTGTCATTGTCTCCATCTCTCTCTCTACCTCTCTATATTAATACATTAATATTATTATTATTATCATATATCATATGTAATTTCACAGTTTTTTCTCTGCCAAATAAACACACGTCATGTAAAATTGAGGCTAAAATTGTAATAAAATAACAGAAACTTAGTGTTTCTGTGAAAACGTTATTTTCCATCTTTTTTCTTTGTTTTTTTTGGCACCCAAGCTGCTGGAGTATTACTTGCTTCTGATCTTAAATTGACTAAATGGCATCATTTGTCTATGCCTCATAAAACCAATGCAAATTACAATTTTAAAACACTGGGGAAACACTGTGAAAGGGAGCAAAATGTCTTGGCAGCTTCAAAAATAACTTGTAAAAATTGAAATCTTGACCTCAAGGTAAGGAAAAATTAAGTTCCAGTCAATTTCATTTAGTTACCTCAACTTAAACGTTGCTTCAAATCAGCTAACTTGAAATCCTGAACTCAAGGTGGAGAAAAATTGATTTATCAGTCAGTTCACACAGAAATGTCAGTTTAAATTAAGCACAGTATTAAGTCGCTGTAATTGCCAACATTACTATTATCTACAAAACTCATTAAAATAATGTTTGCAACTTAAAGGGTTTATCTAAATCAGTAAATTAGATTTTTTTCTTTTATCTAGCAGCCATGCATTTAATTAAGTGATGGTAACAAGTCCACTGAACCTGTAAACAGACTTTGATGATTTAAAACTGGTGGAATTATAATTTAACACATCTAAAATGTTGTTTTTTTTCCCCTTCCTCTGTACATGATCTGTCATCGGTAAACACATATACCTCAGTGGGCTGTAGGTCAAGCTTAAGGATTTAAAAGCTTTATAAACTTCGCCCTCAGACTGCAGCTCAACACGGCGAGCAGCTTTTCGGGCGGTTTTGCCGTCTTCGTGGACGGAGGTGGCTGTTAGGGATTCACTGGGCCTACAGGAGATTAGACTGGAGAGCAGCAATTAAACCACGACACAACTCTCCATCTCTGTCTCCCCCTCCACCTTTCTCTCCCCCCCTCCTGCCTCATCCCTGCCTCACACAACTACAGGTTACTATGGAAACTACCTCCCTCCCTCTTTCCGTCTCTTCCCTCCTCGGCTGCTCTTGGTCTTGCATCCTCATCCCTTTACCTCCATTCACACTATGCATTCATGTCCACCGTTATCTGTTCATTAACACCTGTGCCTTTATTATATCGCCACTCCTCTCCGCACAGCCTTTTTAGTAGCACCACTTTCTTCCTCCTCTTCCTCCTCTCTCCGTTGCTCTGCGTGTTGCCTCCTCTATCTGATTCTCTATCTATCCTGCTGCTTGCAGCATGAAACCAAATGTCAGGTCTGCGCTGGCACTGAGAGAAATCGTAAGGGAGGCAGATGCAGGAGCAAAACTGAAAGGAGAGGGAGACGGAGGGGGATGAAGGGAATGAGGGGAGGCAGCAGGTAAAGGAGGGAAACATCCTTAGTTAGACAGAGCACAGCTGACTGTGGGTTTCTGCTGATAATATTGGCAAACATATCGTAAATACAAACAAACATGGCTGCTGGGAAATAACTAATATAAAAGGGGACCATACTTTTACTGTATTAGCCTCAACACTGTGGAACAAGCCGCCTCCAAAGCCCTTTTCAGACACATGATACGTAACATTGCGGGCATCAACAATCTGTTTAAGTGGTGGCATTCTGTCATTCAGACACAGGCCACTTTTCCATTAACATGCCCACCACAGTGCCAATTTATCATTCACACAAAATTACTTAGTACAACAGGTGATGCATAATGCAAATAACAAACAAAACGCCACTTCATTTAAAAGAAGAGCAGCTTATCAAAGTGTCCAAATACCTAGGTTTATTTATGATAACAGTAAAAATTCTAGCTGCACAAGCCAGAGCACCCAAAGGATCCACTGCCAACGTCCTGATTCCAGACCCAATAGGACACCCTGAGAGGTCCTCTTGTCCATGCCCAATGGTTCAGAGCATCTTGGACCACATAAGGGGGCCCAAGACAATATTAAGTAGTTGGTTATAATGTTATGCCTGATCTGTGTATATCAAGTTAATTGGAGTTCAGATCATTTCAGACCTTTTGACTATGTGCAAAGCTAATAAGAAAACTGCGCGGGGCTTCAGCTGGTTGTTTGCTGCAACTGAACTTTAAGGCGTTAGAAAGCAGAGGCTGAATAAGACATCTGAACATCTGAGTGTCAGAAGCTGCAGGTGGAGGCTGAGGATGGCTGCTGAGGGCTGTGTACTAATGCTGCTCTGCGCTGTTGCTGGAAGCAGCTTCCACCCTTCAGTTCCAGCCCCTGCAGAGGCACCAGCCGGAGCAGCAACAAGGATGTGATAGCTTCACATCCGCAAACATGCCTAATGGTGGGCGAGAGCCAGAAGTGCTGCTACTGTGAGTCTTTGCTGTGGTCGACAGGAGTACCTGCTCCCGTCATGCCTCGCTCTGTTTTTCTAGAGCAGAGTATTGCTCAGATTTGTCCAATACAAGCCCTTCATAAACTGTATCATCACCTACAAAGTCTTCAACACTTCTAAGGCCAAATACATCACTAGAATCCCTCAAATCTCCACCCCAGTGCCTCATTGTGTAGCTCTCACCAACCTCCAGATAGAAAAAGACCAATTTCACAGATTGTTTACTTATCTGACAGAATACAAAACAGACCAGTGAAGTGTAATCTCCATACGCACACATTTAAATTACCAGCTTTCTGCAGTATATTACTTGCAACTTGTGAGTTCAAGACCACTAGTTTCATCAAAAGTTCTGCACAGTCAAAGCACACACACACCCCTCGTATTGTGTAATGCGAAATCTTCACGAAACAGTGTTTGGGGAAATATTGCTCCAGCATTTTGGCTTGTTACTCAGATAATGTGGCGCGCTATCAGAAATTGCTAAGATAAGTAATTGATACAAGCTTCAAAATCTTCTGAAAATGAATTAACCTCAGCTTCACACCTGTTTTTTTAAATCTCCTTTTTTGAAGAGGACATAAAACTCTAAATTATAAGAGAATATAGGATGAAAAGATTTTTAAAAAGGGGAATTTTTAACTGTGTGGGTGTAATATACATGCCTTCATGCCACGTCAGGCTGTAAGATCAAAGTTTCTTTTCTATGTCACAAGTGGGAACAGTCACCCTTTTTATCACAAACACTTTCATCACAACAGTAAGCGCCGTTTCTTCATGCACATTTTGGATTTACTTATACTTTCAAGCCAGAAGTGTTAATAATTCTTAAGCGCTGATGTTATGCAAGTGACCTAATTTTTGAAGCACAGAAAACGTCTTCATTTCTCGCCCTTTTTACTTCTGTCTGCTCTGTTCTGTTCTGTTCTTTTAGCATCACACCAACTGTGTAACCTGTAGCTGTGACTGCAGGTTTCTATTCAGCCCAACAATGACAGAGGCCATCAGTTTGTGTAGGTGTGTGACTGTAAGAGACAGGCCGAGATAAAAGAGGATATAATGCTTTGGTTTCGGTATTGTGGTGTGGCAATTCTTTCACCTCTGAAAGTGTTTCAAAGGATAAGACTGAAGAAATTCAATATTTTTTCTTATTCCATCAAATCCCACGGCAAGATCAAACCCAACACTGAACTGATACTGTTCAGTATGTCTCATGTCTCATGTGGCCTGATACAGCTTATTTCTCTGTGCTATAAACTGTTTGTTGTCCAAAAATTTTCTTCATTAAGATAGATACAGGCACTGTAACTTGTATTTCTGGTAAACACCACATACATCACACTGCTGCTATACATACTTACTAGTGCCACAAACATCAGGGCTGAAAAATATGCCCCAAGCCATACATTAAGCCAGTGCTTGCTAGGACTATTTCTAACATAATTTAACTTTCTGAAAATGAAAAATAAAACTACAGTTGCCTCATCAATCACTATAACCTTAAAAACTGACTTGGCAAAAATGTTTAACTTTCTAAAAATGACTGTGGATCATCAGAAAGGTGTTAGATTACTGTTTTAAAGGCTCAGTTTTTAAGCTCAGTCTTATCACATGAATCCTGAGATTGCAAGAATCTGCTACCAAATATATCCTTCTAATTTACCGGGAAATGGGCAAAATATGGCTTCAAACCTGACCAACATACCAGCTCAATATCAAATACCTGCTTGTAATAACGTTTAGTAGCCGTTTGGTGAGCTCACCTGGTCTCGGTCCTCGGTGACAGACGGTAAACCAGCCGCTGCTCCTCTGGTGGCTGTTTCTGAAACGGTTTCACAGTGTTTGCTAGCACAGTGCTTTGCTAGCTAATGTTGTTTATACAGCATTGTAGCGCTGACACTGGCTAATTTATGCTCTGTGTTAGCTTCCTAGCTAACAGCTGCTGATATTAGCTGAAACCATCGTAAACCGCGTTAGCTGTGCTCACCTTTCTTTATCAGGAAATTAGTTTGCAGTTGTTTTACCTCACTTTGCCTTCTTTCGCTTCCTTTTTTGCTGGTTCTACTATTTTATGACGATGAACATTAGCTCAATTAGCTGCTCCGTTTGGAGTTGAATTCGAGCGCGGGGCGGACTGAACCATTTTTTGTGTTATGTAAGGGGTGAGAGGGGCCCTATAGAGCCTTCGCTATTTTCTTTTTTACAAAAAGTTGTCTCTCAACTGATTTATTTAGCCAATTTAATGTACTGTTATGACACTGATCACTTTGAAATAATAGAAATTGCAAAAATGAAGCTTTTTGAGGAATTGAACCCCATTGGGGCTCTAAGTAATCAGTCCCACTTTTCTTCCCACTCTGAAGCGCCTGCTCATTGTAAAGGAATAATCGTTGTTGTTTACTTGACCTGTTGGTGCTTTTAACGTCATAATATTGTTAAGACCAGTTAAACGGCTTCATAAACTTCACTACATTCATTTAACATGCTGTTAGCTTCACATTCACAACTTTTTACTTTGTAGTTAGACCTGTTTTATGCATGCAACGTGTAGGTTAATACTTTATTCTGAGATTTTAGTAATTACTACGTGTAATTTAACAAGACAGGGAAAATCTGTGGAATTATTTAATCCTTAATTTTCAGAATGTTTCTTTAGAATAATGGCAAATGTCTTTAAATAGCATTTTCTGCTAATTTAGCTTTGGTTAAAAGAATGTAATTTTTTTTAAAATGTTAAAAAAGAAATTTGTAAGAAAAAAATAATGAAAAAACAGATTTTTCGATTTGTATGTTATTTAAAATTTCAATTTGCTTGGTTTTAATACGTAAATTAATAACTTTTTCTGAGATTTTAGTAATTACTATGTGTAATTTAACAAAACGGGAAATCTGTGGTATGACAGTTTAAAAAATACTTAATCTATGTAATTTTTCTTTCCAATGATAGCAAATATTTTTTAATAGCATTTTCTGCTGATTTAGATATGGTTACAAGATTTTTTGATATGGACATTATTCACAATTTTACCTTGGTTTTAACTTTTTTTTTTTCCAAAACTGTTTAAAAAATCATTTCTTACAGTGTGTAGCACCACAATGCATCACAGCCACAATCACTCTCTTGTTTCTGTAAGTTTAAGGAGTGGGATTGTGTCTACAGTTGCTCTTTTCCAACCTGTGTTGATGCATTTTTGCTTTAAACGACTTCACAAGCTGCCCTCAGTTCAACACACTCTATCCCCAGGAAAGCTGACTTTGCAGGTATCTTCACGCTCGCGACTTTTCTTACACTGTCCGTCACAAAAACCTCCCTGGAGCGTCCCTTCCCTTTCTTTCTCCCGTCCTGCGCAGACGGTCCACCTGCGTGTCAGAGATAGAGGTGAGGTCAGAATCTCTCCGGGCCCGGCGGCTCGACTATCAGCCACGCTGCCCACAATGCGGGCGTCCAGTGGAGCGTGTGAATGGGGTCACGGCTGGGAGATGGGAGACGGAGAGTGAAGCTGCCATCCGTGAACAGGGAGGAGAGGGGTAACAGTTCCTGAGGCTGTCTGCTCTGCATTAGCCATATCTCAGGGCCTATAATGTAGTCTGCTGCTCGATTGTTTGTCCCTCCTGCAGATGCTTGGAGGATAAAAACAGAGGGAGACTATATATAGTGTGTATATATACTGTATATCTGATGAAAGAGGTGGTGGTTTGTCTCTGCAGTGTGTGTGCTTTGAATAAACTAGCAGCAACTTGTTCTGCATCTAAACTGTAACATTTTTTAAGCACTAGCCGGAGATGAGGTGACCCCTCCGCTAACATTTTTTAGCTGTTCCTTCCCACAGCGCGCCTCAGTGAGCAGCTTCTCCACTTCTGTTTGTGTATAAATAGACGTCTCTTATCAGCGTTTCAGGATGAGAAGCACCACAAACTAGATATGAGAGAGGGAGAGGGGGGAAAAAAATCACATTCAGTCAACTGCTTTCCACCACTTGAATTCAATTAACAGGGTAATGGATGCAGTCACCTTCTCCTCGCAGGTTTTGAATTAAAAATTTTTCATTTGGGTTTATAATGGAGTGAAAATGATGGCTTCGGCGGCCGGGAGGAGGTCGACGTGTGCGCATGAAATGTTCATAACAAGCAGGATAAGGAAATAACAATACACCAGCTTTTATTTTATATTTTCAGTCACATCAGATGAAGCAGTTCTGTCGGTGTTGTGGTGAATTTTTGATGTAATCCACGGACTTTTCTCCTGTGCGCCCTCAAAAATTATGTTTGGGATCAGCAAAATAAAAACACGACCGTTGGAATCAATCTTTTTGAGTTATGACAACTTCTAAATGAAATTATGTTCAACCCACACGCTCTAATGGGTTATTGGAATTAGATGTTCCTTTAAACCAAACCAGTCAAACCAGTTTCATTCGGTTACTTCAACTTGAACTGACAGAAACCTGAGTTTAGTGACACACAATGCATTTTCCAACATTATTATTACATCAGTCCGTCCCATCAACATAATGTTTACAGCCTAGAGGACTGATTTTCTATCTTGCAACCATGCATTCAGTAACACAGAGGGAATGGGTCCCTTGAATAACTTTTTAGATTGTAGCTGTCTCCTCATTTAACTCGGTTTTCAAGGTCAGAAGCAAGAGCGACGACTGCAAAGAGGGAATAACAGGCACTCAGGTGACATTGAGAGATACTGATAAGGAGACAACAACTTATAGCAGGCCCTGATGAATTGTGTGTGAAAAGCGTTGCTCCTTCTTCAACTCGCAGGCAGTGTTTAAATAAATATCAGCTATTTTAGGTGGGTCTAGAGCTGAGTTCAGGTTTTGCTGCGAGTCCTTTTTTGCATTTTAGATTCACCTTTTGGGGCTTTGATTTACAACAAAGTAATCTGTTTTGAAGATGAGAAATGTCAAGATATACAAACTGAAAATAAATAAATTACAGGTTAAAAAGTGTGGAATAATCCAACCTTCAAAATGGTTAGGTTAAAAAATGTAAAAACTGTAAAATAATAATAATAATAATAATAATAATAATGGGAAAAATATCTGTGAATTACTGATACTTATTTGTGAAAATACAGATTTTTGACGTGGATGTCATGTACAGATTTGGCCTGCTTTTGTTTTTGTTTTTTTGGGTTTTTTTCTGTGATTTTACTAGATAATATCTGCATTTTAGCAAAATAGATAAACACTTTTTTAAAAAATGATTTACTGATTTCAATCTTTAATGTGTGTATTTTTTCTTTCAACTATTGCCAAATATTTGTGAAATAAATTTAGATAAATAATTATAAAATATTAAATTAATTAGATTTTTTTTTAAAAATTTATTAAATAAAAATAAATAAATGAAATAAAATAAATAAATAAAATATTGTTTATTATTATTATTATTATTAATAACACCAATAATAATAATAATAATAATCAAAGCAGGAATATTATTATATAATGTGTTTAAAAATAAATAAAATTTAAAAAAAATCTTTTTAAATCTATTTTTTAAAACTAATTTTATGGTCAAAGAAAAAATAAATCATGATCTCTAAAAATATTGATAATTGATGTGGACAATCTTTACGGTTTTTGGTGATTTTACTAGTTATTAGCTGTAATAACAGGTACATATAATAACAAAACAGGTTAAAAATTGTAAATAAACAAAGATTTTTTCAAGAAATTGCAGCAAAAACAGAACAAGCATATCTAGATTTATCAGACTAAGTTAAATATTCAGATCTGAACTGATAAATTATGATACTGTTAAAGTAGATGAAACCGCTGAAATATTCTTTATGTGCAACAGTAAAGGTTCACACTAAGACTACACCCTATCCTGCTAGTTTTATTAATAACTTCCAATCATTCTGTTGCATTTTTCAATCAGACCATCAGCTAAATTGTACAAGTGAAAATAGCACATTGGGTATATTAGTAATTTTGATGGCGAGCGACGGCAGCGTCGGGGGAGATATCATGATAAACAGTGCCTCTTCACATGACAGATAAAATGACAGCTCATAATTTCATTCAAGTCAAATGCTAATGGATGTTAATCACTGAGAAACTGTTGCATTTAAACGCATAAACCGGGGAGATGACTGACACATGCAGGCAGCACTGCTGAGGTGTTGTTTTGCTGGGTGTTGTGCAGAACACAAAAAAGTGTGATGGGAGAACAAAAGAGAATGTACGGTGGCTGGTCGGGGGTTTGAGCAGAAATGGTTATTCAGTCGCACTCAGCTGCAGTCAGATTGAGATTAATGGGCTTCGGTGGATGGTGGGAAGCCTGTGGAGTCCACGCATGCAAAAAAAAAAAAAACATGCTCATGCACACAGATATTCATATAGTGCAAAAATCCACTTTAACAAGGTCTCTGAAGCAGCACAGAACCTTAAAATCTACTTTTTAGCCAGTTTAAAGAGATTTAAAAAGAACAAACAACTGGAATTTTCTGCAGAAAATGAACATTTAAATTGCCACTCCAACATTTTCACACATGACAACCAGCTTATTTGTCGAGGGAAGCGGCGATCAGCCTCTGGAAACAGTAGTATAATGTGTTTTGTGGTCTCAGAGGAGCTTTGTAAAGACTTTTTAGAGACTTGGGGAAACAACATGGGCATTTGCACATTGTGGATGGCGTAACAAAAGACGTTATCAAGTTGCGTAATGGAAAGGTGGGACTAAAACTCGGGATCTCTCTGCTTCTGTTGCTTTATTTTGAGTTTCTTTTTATGTAAATCTGCACAATAAGACAGAATGTATGTAATTAAGTACAAGTACCTCCAGTTTATGCACTGATTTGGTGGTAAAATGTTGTTTGGTTCATGCAATACCGAACAATAGAAGATGTTTTACCCTCATCCTCAGTTCTGACTGCCTGGTGGGGAGTTTAAGGTGTTTATTATCACCCCGAACTTACATGACTTAAGACTTTTTAACCAGCTGAGACTCAGAGGACTCAAGGTGTGAATGGAGGTGAAACTGCCTGGGGAGGGATCCAAGGACTGCATTATAAGTACCTGATGAAGGTCGTTGTAGAACCTCCCCTGTTCTCATAGATGACGTCTTTATTCTCTCATGGATGTGCCCATGCCTTCTGATAATTCCTCATCCCCAACTATATGGCAAATAAATTGCGGCGGTACCTCTTTAAAACTGTACCTGGCTCTAAATGACGAGAGAAGATGGACTTTTTTCCCCCCAGTGTACTTCCTTTCCCTTTACGGTTTAGTGAGTTTGATTTAAGAGCAACATCCTGCCAAACCAACTGTGACCAGAATTGATTCCTTTTGATGCTTGTCTTGTGGGGAAAGTTTGATCCATCACAGCAACTCTCCCAAACCTCCTCCTAATTCAGGCCTTACAGTTTAAAATTCAGCCACGTTCTCCCGCTGCTCCGATCTACAGACCTGCATTGTAGGTTAATTGGTGATTTTATTGTTGTTTGTCTCTTTGCATCTCCCCAAAATGACATTCCTACTCAACTACACTGCATTTTTAATTGCATTTTGGGTGAAACATATTTTCTGTTGGATTAGGTTTGTTTGTAACGTATCACAAATACATGTCTAATTACTTGTCTTTGCCATTTATTTTATTGCTCCTTTTTCAGCTAACAAACCACATGTTAAATTGGGCAGGACTTGTGTCCATGGTAACCCAGAAAGTGGAGGAGATGCTTCAAACATGTAGTAAAAAGATGACATTTTTCCTAAACCTGACCATAACCAAGCATCTAATATGTAAAAATATCTAGCAAAGTGTTATATTTTCCATAAACCACACAGTTTTCATGGCTAAAATGAACCAGAAAGAGGGTAAAAACTAAACAACAAGAGAAAACAAAACTTAATTCTAAGACTGAAGTCCGATCTCTGGTTTACGCCTCCTAATGCAGACTTTGTTGTTCTTTGCTACCACCTCACAGCTCACAAATTACATTTATTTGCAGACAAAATCATCTCAAAATGTAACTGAGAATGCAGTTTAGTTGTATAGAAAGGTAATTGTGTGGAGACTGGGTTGCTCTTTGTGTCAGCTGGGATACACTCCACCCCCTCTCAACCCTCTGCAGGTATAGTTCTTGGATACATGGAGCTTCTTCTCTTCTATTTCTTTCATCCAGAGTTGGGTCGTGGTGGCAGCAGACTAAACACACCATCCCAGACATCCCTCTAAGCAAGCAGTTCAAAGGCTTTCCCAGGCCAGATGAGATATGTTATCCCTCCAGGGAGTTCTGGGTCTAACCAGAGTCTCCTCCTAGTTGGATGTTCACGAAAAGCCTCCAAAGGAAGGTGACCTGGAGGCATCCTAATCAGACACCTGAACCACCTCCTTTCAATGTGAAGGAGCAGCGACTTTACTGCGAGCTCCTTCCAGGTGTCTGAACTCTCCACCCCATATCTTATGGTACGTGTCCACAAGATCATTTCTATAGACTGTTTCCCAACATTGGACGCTTCATGGAAATACAACTTGGCAGTGAAGCCATAGATGATTCAACAGGTATCAACACCAAATTCCCCAACACTGACTGCACCTGATTGGACGACGCTTCACTGGACGGCTGCCTTGATTTCAAACCAGACCAACCAGGTGGCTTGAGTAAAACTTTCTCTTTTACTACAAAAACAGTTCAGCAAAATGTATTTCTGAAGACACTTGAGGGAAGAAAGAAGCTACACACTTGCTGAATTTGTGTTTGTTTTCGAATAACAAGTTAGTTAGCGGGCTCGGTTGTAAGCACCATCTCCTCCCAGCTGGAAGATCCCTGGTTCGCGTCCCTGCCTAGGAGTTTGCGTCCCCTGTTAGGAGTTTGCATGTTCTCCCTATGCAGCATGGGTTTTCACCGGGTTCTGCTGACATGCTGAGGTTAACTGGTGATTCTAAATTGTCCGTAGGTGTGAATGTGCTTGGTAGTATCTCTCTATGTTTGTAGTCTCTGATGGATTGGCGACCTGTCCAAGGTGTCCCCTGCCTTCGCTTGAGTCGGCTGGGATAGACTCCAGCCCCCCCGTGACGCTACAGAGGATTAAGAGGTGTATAGATAACGGATCGATGGAAGTTAGTTAGTGTAAAAGTTTCTCTGAAGTTTTGTGCAGTGTCGGATTATACTCAATGTTCCTCGTTTGCATAAAGTAGCTGAGATGTCAACTTTATGCAGATGAGGAGTGGGCAACTTGGAATCCAACGCAATGCTACCAGAATGCAGCTCATATAGACGATTAAAGTGACAGATCCTATGAACACATGTTATATAGCTGAGCCCAGTCACCCTAAAGGGAAATCTCATTTCAGCAGCATGAATCCACAATCTCATTTTACAGTCCCTATCCAGAGCCCATGACCATAGATGAGGTGGACCGTAGATCAACTGGTAGATGGAGAGCTTTTCCTTCCAGTTCAGGCATTTTTTTAGCTACGTCGATCCGGTACAACTGGTTCCATTCGAAACATCCATACAAAAGTCCAGGTTTAAATTCACCCACGACATAATGAAATGTTCTGGATACAGTATAGGATTACTCCCTCGCTATAGTGCACATTTTCCCCGGTAGCGTTGGCTCTACAGGTGAGCAGATGAAATTCGACGCCTTCTTTACATTACGGTACATTTCCATGCATGTCCACACGCTAACGTCCACCATCCCCTGCAGGAGTGAGCTCCCACGCTGGGCCCTCTGTGAGGTGGAATAATCCAATAACACTCCACACCGTTAGCGTTCCAATATGATTAAGCCAGGTTGCCATTTGTGGGGACTAATTGAGAATGAGTTGTGATTAGCTATTTCCACCCTCTGAGGCATTACGCGTTTAAATGGAACACATTTTAACCAGCTGGGAATATGACGGTGTCAGCCGATTCCCTGAAGTGCTGCTCTTTTAGCGTTTATTTCTCTGCCTTCGCTGTAATGGACCATTTACCTACACGGGCAGGAGACAGTAGAGGAGAGCCTTGAATGTATAGAGCGAGAAAATGAGGGAGAAACAGACTATTTTGGGTTCCAGGACTCGACTTGTGCTGCAGTCATTTCACTCGAGGGATTAAGACTCAGAAAAGCCTCCCTCGAATCGCCCTCCCTCCTCTCCTGCTTGCCGCTGCAGCCTGTGGCGGATTTACTATTTACCCCCAGTTATTTATCACTTCAGAGCTGTGATGGAAAGGCCAGCAGGGCTAGAGGGAGTGACGTACCGGCCAGGGCTGGAATTAAAACTCAGGCTTGTGTAATTTGATTTGACGACTCTCTCATCTGCCATCAGAGGACGCCTGTCTTCCCACTGCAGCTCTGTGTTTCAGGCTGATGCTGCTGTCAGAATCTGTCATTTAACCCTCTGAACTGCAGTTTCTGGGTGTTTTTTTGTTCGTTTTACTCACATTTTCACTGCAGTGTAGAGTCCTGCACTTGTCTGGAAACAGCACCACCACGGCTACAGATAAAGAGAACTCAGAAATGTAAAAAATAAAAAAATAATTAATTCTTTTGTGTGCAGGAAAGGAATGGTGGCTTTACTTACTGTAGATATTTTACTACAGTTTTTACAATACGCTGCTCATCAGCTCTACAAAGATGTTTCATGCTGAATGTATCTTTCAACAGCTCGTTCCTCTACACACTGTTTTTGAATCCCCATCTCTCTCTTCTTTGTGAATACACTGCCTGCAGTTCAGCCGAAAAGTATCTGAATCTTTGTCATATGACTGTTGGTCCCAGTTGAGTCATTCATGACTTTTTAGCTGCAGTGAAGTGCACTGATTTTTTTGCTTTTTGCAGAATCTGGAGCATGCATTTAGTTTTTGAAAAAAATTTTAAATTAGACATGAAGCTTGACTTGACTTGACCATTTTATCTTGTTAACTTGTTAATTAGTATGCTAATTACATATTTATTTGTGCAAATTTGTTTTCATTATTTGTCTAATTTGAAATTGATTTAATTATAAAACACTTCATAGTTTTATTTTTGAAAGGTGTCGCACAAATACAAGTATTACTATTATTATCATTATTAGGATTATTGTTATTACAGTTTTGACTAATTTTACAGATGGAACCACATGTTACACATGATTAGTTCAAGGACCATCAGAAAATAGAAAATTTGACGTTTTTTTCTGTTTTTACATTTTCTGGCTCAGATAAATGCTGTAATTTTGCAGATTTATTATCAATATTATCATTAAAATTACAGTTTTGGTTAATTTTACACATGGAACTACATGTCATACATGATTAGTTCAAGTACCATTGGAAAATTGAAAATTGGACATTTTTTGCTGTTTTTACATTCCCCGGCTAAAATAAATGCTATTTTTTTTTGCAGATTTTTTTTAAATTAAAGTTTTGGTTAACTTTACAGATGAAACCACGTCAAAAATGATGAGTTTAAGGACCATTGGAACTTTTTCACATTTTCACATTTTCACATTTTCACATTCTCTACCTCTGATAAATACTAAATTTGTGCAGATTTTGTTTTCTTTTTTTTGTGAAATAATGCAAATTCTGGGGTTCTAGGGCTTAAACTGTAGGTGCTGTGTCATTTACTTTCACTTTAAAGTCAAAGTTTGGGCCAATTAACATTGTAAGGCTCCATTTACCTCTTGTTGTATAACCTGTAAAATCCAAATAAACAAAGTTGGGGGAAAAAAATAAAGTCAAAATTTGGCACCCCACTAGACTTTCTAGAAGTAAAACCCAAAGATCAGGGCTATCAAGGACTCTCTTTGCTATCAGAGTTTATTTCCCCTCTTCTGTCCACAGGTTGCCTTCACCTTCCTCTTGATGTTTCTGCACCGTCACCTCCTTTGCCCTCGTCCCTCTCCAAAGATCTTACCTCTCGCCAACTTTTCCTGCCGCGCTCACTTTCTTTTGTCTGTGTGTTTTGACAGAGTGACTGATGTTGATCATTACTAGGCTCTGATGGCTCCGTATCAGATGAAATTCTCCTCTGCGCTCCGTCAATGTCACTGGGAAGCCATTCAGAAGCTAATGGTCCAGCTCCAGCACCGGGATCTTTGTGGAACTCCAGACTGAAAACAACCGATAGACTCCTCTGCACTGGATACACAGCATTTTCTCTAGTTTAGAGGAATAGTTTGACAAATCTGGACCATGCTTATTTGATCTTTGCATCAGTCTGCAGGTCTTTGAGATCCAAGACTTCTTTGCCATCACTGGTGTTTAGTTCTTCCACAGATTCTCAATGGATTCAGTCTTGGACTCTTAATATTGTCTTCCAGAACTTTGGCTGTCTGTTTCTAATCTTTGCCTTGTTGGAAATTGTTCTACTTTTCTGATGTTTCACAATCTTAACTTCGTCCTCTTTCGTCATGATGCTGTTTACTTTGACGAAACACCAACATGTTCGACGTTCTTTGGGACTGAATGCTTTTCCTTTCTTTGTGTCCAAACATTTTCCTCTCTGAAGCTTTCGTCTTCGTCCAGTTGAGTTTTTGTGCATCTGTCTTGGAGAACCAGAGTCCTTCTTGGTCTTCCTCCATTAAGACCAGCCTTGTTTAGCGTCTGACTGAGATGTTGATAGCAGAACTGCTCACAATCATCAGGATGTGTCTTGAATTCTTGTGCAGGGGTTTTACAATTATCACTGTGGAACTCCTTGTGCTTTTTGATGATGTTAGGCACTTGGTAATACTTGGATGTGTCTTCATAGCCTCTTGTCGTCTTTCTCATTTTGGAACCAAACAACAGGTCTTTGACTTAAAACTGACTAACAAATGACTAGAGAACTACTGTATGATCTGTTCTTAGTATATATTGTTTTAAAAACGCTCTCAAACATGTTAGAAATGACCTGAATCTTTCAAAATAGTATTGAAGCTCTATTTTCTTGAGAATATATGGCAACTTAAGGGGGTATGTATACATTTAGAAATGGTGTTTTTGGTAAAAATGTAGAAAAAAACAGAAATAGTTGTCTGGCACAGTGTCTTTCTGTCATTTGTCTCTTCTTAATGTCATTTCCAGCTAGAAGAAACCAATTAGTCTAATAAAAAATGTCCTATAAATCAAGATTTAGCATGGTTATGGATCATTTTTGGAATTAATAGTATTTATAGTCTCTAGGTTCCTGTGCTATATCTAAAGAATGACCCTATTTGGGCACCTCTGTTAGTAGAAATATTAAAAACAATCAAGAGTAAGTTAGAAATAACCTGAACCTTTAGGAACAGTATTGGAGCTCTATTTTCTTGAAACTCTATGGTAACTTAAGCAGGTATGTATACATTTGGAAATGGTAGTTTTAGTCAAAATATAGAAAAAAATGTAAGAATTACATCATGAACATCTCTAACATAGTGTCTTTCTGTCATTTGTCACTTGTTAATGTCATTTCCAGCCAGAATAAACCAAATACTCCAATAGAAATGTCCAAAAAATCAAAGTTTAGCTTGGTTATGGATATCTTTTGGAGTTAGTAGTATGTATAGTCTCTGGGTTCCTGTGCTATATCTATAGAATAACCCTATTTGGGCAGCTCTGTGGGTAGAAATATTAAAAATGCTCTAGAACATGTTAGAAATAACTTGAACCTTTCAAAATAGTATTGAAGCTCTATTTTAATGAAACTCTATGTCAACTTAAGGGGGTATGTATACATTTCGAAATGGCTTTTTGGTCAAAATTTAGGAAAAAAAAACAGAAATAGTTGTCTGTCACAGTGTCTTTCTGTCATTTGTCTCTTCTTAATGTCATTTCCAGCTAAAAAATACCAATTAGTCCAATAATAATGTCCAAAAAAATCAAGGTTTAGCTTGGTTATGGATATCTTTTGGAGTTAATAGTATGTATAGTCTCTGGGTTACTGTGCCATATCTAAAGAATAACCCTATCTGGGCAGCTCTGTGGGTAGAAATACTAAAAATGCTCTTGAACATGTTAGAAATAACCCAAACCTCTAGGAATAGTATTGAAGCTCTATTTTAATGAAACTCTATGTCAAGTTAAGGGGGTATGTATACATTTGGAAATGGCTTTTTGGTCAAAATTTAGGAAAAAAACAGAAATAGTTGTCTGTCACAGTGTCTTTCTGTCATTTGTCACTTGTTAATGTCATTTCCAGCCAGAAGAAACCAATTAGTCAAATGAAAATATACTATAAATCAAGATTTAGCATGGTTATGGATATCTTTTGTAGTTAATAGTATGTATAGTCTCAGGGTTCCTGTGCTATATCTATAGAATAACCCTATTTGGGCACCTCTGTGAGTAAAAATTTAAAAAACGATCTAGAGTATGTTAGAAATAACCTAAACCTTTCAAAATAGTATTGGAGCGCTGTTTTGTTGAAACTCTATGGTAACTTAAGGAGGTATGTATACATTTGGAAATGACATTTTTGGTCAAAATTTAGGAAAAAAAACCCAGAAATAGTTGTCTGTCACAGTATCTTTCTGTCATTTGTCACTTGTTAATGTCATTTCCAGCCAGAAGAAACCAATTAGTCGAATGAAAATATACTATAAATCAAGATTTAGCATGGTTATGGATATCTTTTGGAGTTAATAGTATTTATAGTCTCTGGGTTCCTGTGTTATATCTAAAGAATAACCCTATTTGGGCACCTATGTGAGTAGAAATATTAAAAACGATCTAGAGTATGTTAGAAATAACCTGAACCTTTAGAAATAGTATTGAAGCTCCATTTTCTTGAAACTCTATGGTAACTTAAGGAGGTATGTATACATTTGGAAATGCTAGTTTTAGTCAAAATGTAGAAAAAATGTAAAAATTCCATCATTAACATCTCTAACATAGTGTCTTTCTGTCATTTGTCACTTGTTAATGTCATTTCCAGCTAAAAGAAACCAATTAGTCCAATAAAAATGTCCAAAAAAATCAAGATTTAGCTTGGTTATGGATATCTTTTGGAGTTAGTAGTATGTATAGTCTCTGGGTTCCTGTGTCATATCTATAGAAAAACCCTATTTGGGCAGCTCTGTGGGTAGAAATACTAAAAATGCTCTGGAACATGTTAGAAATAACCTGAACCTTTAGGAATAGTATTGGAGCTCTATTTTGTTGAAACTCTATGGTAACTTAAGCAGGTATGTATACATTTGGAAATGGCATTTTTGGTCAAAATTTAGAAAAAAAACCCAGAAATAGTTGTCTGCCACAGTATCTTTCTGTCATTTGTCACTTATTAATGTCATTTCCAGCCAGAAGAAACCAATTAGTCCAATAAAAATGTCCAAAAAAATCAAAGTTTAGCATGGTTATGGATATCTTTTGGAGTTAGTAGTATGTATAGTCTCTGGGTTCCTGTGCTATATCTATAGAATAACCCTATTTAGGCAGCTCTGTGGGTAGAAATATTAGAAATACTCTTGAACATGTTAGAAATAACCTGAACCTTTAGGAATAGTATTGAAGCTCTATTTTAATGAAACTCTATATCAACTTAAGGGGGTATGTATACATTTGGAAATGGCTTTTTGGTCAAAATTTAGGAAAAAAAAACAGAAATAGTTGTCTGTCACAGTGTCTTTCTGTCATTTGTCTCTTCTTAATGTCATTTCCAGCTAAAAAATACCAATTAGTCCAATAAAAATGTCCAAAACAATCAAGGTTTAGCTTGGTTATGGATATCTTTTGGAGTTAATAGTATGTATAGTCTCTGGGTTCCTGTGCTATATCTATAGAATAACCCTATTTGGGCAGCTCTGTGGGTAGAAATATTAAAAATGCTCTGGAACATGTTAGAAATAACCTGAACCTTTCAAAATAGTATTGAAGCTCTATTTTTCTGAAACTCTATGTCAACTTAAGGGGGTATGTATACATTTGGAAATGGTAGTTTTAGTCAAAATATAGAAAAAAATGTAAGAATTACATCATGAACATCTCTAACATAGTGTCTTTCTGTCATTTGTCACTTGTTTATGTCATTTCCAGCTAAAAGAAACCAATTAGTCCAATAAAAATGTCCAAAAAAATCAAGGTTTAGCTTGATTATGGATATTTTTTGGAGTTAGTAGTATGTATAGTCTCTGGGTTACTGTGCCATATCTAAAGAATAACCCTATTTGGGCAGCTCTGTGGGTAGAAATACTAAAAATGCTCTTGAACGTGTATTTTTCTGAAACTCTATGTCAACTTAAGGGGGTATTTATATATTTGGAAATGGCATTATTGGTTAAAAAAGAACAGAAACAGTTGTCTGTCACAGTGTCTTTCTGTCATTTGTCTCTTGTTTATGTCATTTCCAGCCAGAAGAAGCCAATTAGTCCAATAAAAATGTCCTATAAATCAAGATTTAGCTTGGTTATGGATATTTTTTGGAGTTAATAGTATGTATAGTCCCTGGGTTCCTGTGTTATAGCTAAAGAATAACCATCTTTGGGTATGCAATGAGCTCAGTGAGTTGTAATATACACCATGTGGGCCGGAGCAGATTCAGAATGGGGGTAATTGGGTAACAAGGACACTGTTCACTTGTGTCCTGATATTTAATTCTTCTTCGTATCGAGCTGCAATAAACGCTTCTGACATGCGAGTCTCCTGAGAGTCCTTCCAGCACCAGTTAACCTGATATCACCAGATCACCACCACAACATTTATGATACGAGCATGGCATCATCGAACTCGCATTTCTCACTGTTCCTTGAAGGATCCTGCAGCAGCAACACCCTCCTGCAGGCAGCAAACAGGCCTGAATGTTGTGGATCTTTGTTCTTTTGCATGACGACATCCATGTTCCATAAATCAAAGGCTGGACCGACCGGAGAGCTGGCGTCTCCTCGGCCCGACCAGTCAGTGTGAAATGTCTAACAAGAGACGATGCTGTAATCAATTGAGGATCTCGCAGTAAATCTCGCCGAGGTCCCACCAGCCCAGAACAATAAGTTAGAAAGCCTGCGAACACCTCGGGCTGGAAGAGCTCCATCCAGGCTGCTGATTCCTAGAAGACCTGCTGCTAAAGTCAGGAGGTGAGGAGCTCTGATGTGTCTATTAGCTGCAATATACGTCTGTGCAATGGAGCCTTAACAAGGAGGCGGAGATGCAGTGGCAGGAAATGAAAGAAAAAGCAGCACCGGACCACCTTCAGGGCACCAAATCAGGGTTTCTAAGCTGTAATTGATGCTTTATGACCATTAAAGTAGTAGAAAAGCTGGATTAACCTCCATCACTGGAACAATTCTTAATATTTGTGGCAGAATAGATGGAATAAATAAAGAGTTGGATCCGAGATGAGAAGATTGAACAAATGAGTGAAGAGAAATTGCAAAAGCTCTTGTTCCTTAAATGTTACACAGAAGCAGACTTTCACAGTAATAATGTGTTTACTAGTGAGAGTGAGACTTGAGATGAGATCAAGGATTCCTAGATATCACAAATTTACGTTGAATATTCTCAATGAAAGATGCCGATGAGCTAACCAACCTTCTCTTCTCTGTTCTATTAGTTTAAATCAGGACCAAATATTTAGCCGTTTTCTGCATCGTTAACTTGGAACGTACAGCTGAATGGGTTTGCACACAGGAATTATTGCTTTAACTGACGATCCGAGTCCCCATGATGAAAGAAATGGGTTAAAGGGAGACGTTTTGTTCACAACCTGATCTGGACCGGGTCAGCTCTGCAGCATCTGTTACCATGGTTACCTTAATTACACTAAAAACTCAGACTTTGGGAACGACACACCTGCTAACACACTGTTTGTACAGCCGCTCTGGACAGCAGTCGACTATTGGTATCTGGGAAACAGACTTTTAGAAAAACAAACACGCTGTCATAAATGTAAAGGGTTTTATGTCTCGTTTTTATCATTTTGTGTCTGGTTTGAGTTTCTTTGTGTCTCGTTTTTTTGTTTTGTGTCTATTTTGTGTTCTCTTTTGTCTTGTTTTTGTCATTTTTTTGTTGTCTTAGTTCCGTTTTTGTGCTTCTTTGGTGGTATTTTGTGTCTCGTTTTCTTCATTTTATCACTATTTTTTGTGTTTTGTGTCTCGTTTTTGTTGTTTTGGGTCCTGTTTTTGTTGTCGTGGGTCGTTTTTGTGCTGCTTCATGTCTCATTTTTGCTGTTTTATGTCTTTTTTGTGCTATTTATATTGCTTTGTGTCTTCCTTTCCTCATTTTATCAGTAGTTCTGTTGTCTTTTGTGTCTTCTTTGTGTTGTTTTGTATCTCTTTTGTATCTTTTTTTGTCCTGTTTGTGTTGCTTTGTGACTTTTCTGTATCGTTCTGGGTCTCATTTCAGTGGTTTTGTGTCTCATTTTCGTTATTTTGTGTCTCGTTTGTGCTGTTTTGCGTCTCAGGTGTTTGTTTTGTTTCTCAACTTTATCATTTTGTGTCTTGTTTTCTTGATTTTATCCCTGACTTTTTTGAGTTTTGTGTCTTGTTTTTTTTGTTTTCTGTCTCTTTTTTGCTGTTTTTCTGTCCTGTTTGTGTTTTTGTGTGTCGCAGTTGCTTTTGTGTCCTTTTTTCATTATTTTGTATTTTGCTTGTGTTGTTTTGTGTCTCCTGATTGTTGTTTTTCTTTCCTGTTTGTGTTGCTGTGTTTCTCTGTTGTTTTTGTGATTCATTTTTGTCATTTTGTGTCTTGTTTCCATCATCCATCAAGAATTCTGAACCACCAGATCCATCACAAACTGTTTTATGTTGTTTTTTTTGTTTTTTTTAACAAACTTCGTAGCTGCAGCTCACCTCAGCACCCAGGGGAGAGATTCTGTCCACTCCTGGAAAAAAAAAACACACACTCTGCCAGCGAGTGTGGGAACATTTAACGGGAGATTGCAGGCGATTTCACCGTTGAGGGAGCTTGTCGGGGCTCGGCTGTGGGTGGATGGACGGCTGGCGGTTGCCTAGGCCACGGCTCCGAGGCCTCCGGTCCCCACTTGAGCGCCATCTGAATCCAATCCACGCTCTGACGGATTGGGAGGCAAATTGACAGTGTCAGATTTCATATCACAGCGAGCTGCAGCGGGGCCGGGAGCAGGGCTGGGGTCTAATAAAGAGAGGACGGTGGAAAGGTGGTGCAGCCTCGTGGAAAGAGGGAAACCGGTGCAGCTGCTGCTCCGGTGCACGCTGCAGCTACACAGCCTTTGGACTGGAAACAGGCTGCAGTGACTCAGCCTGCTGTGTCAGCCTGGGGCTGGACGAGCCTCCGGACATCACAGCTCAGACCACGAAGGCAACACGAGGACCAGATGTCAACCAGCAGCAGCGTGAGTCAGGATCAGAGCCAGGGCCAGAGCTCCATGTGAACTACAGCAGGAGAAAACAAAGGTGTGTGTCTGACTGACGTTTCCACAGCAGCCAGGGAGGAGTCTGGTGGGTTTCATCTGCCCTCTGGTGGCACAACGGGGAAGTTAATGTCCTGTTCTTGTTTGTGTTCGTTTGTATCTCTTTTTCTTCATCTTATCCCGAATGTTTTGTGTTTTGTTTGTGTTGTTTTGTACCTTGTTTGCATTGTGTTGTGTCTTAGCTGTTTGTTTTGTTTCTCATTTTCATCATTTTGGGTTTTATTTGTGTCGTTTTTTGTCTCCTTTTAATCATTTTATCCCAAATCTTTTAAGTTTCAGGTGCTGTTTGTGTTGTTGTGTGTCTTGTCTGTGTTGTTAATGTCTTGTTTGCATTGTTCTGTGTCTCGTTTTCTTCATTTAATCCCTGATTTTTGTGTGTGTTTTCGTTCCTGTTTGTGTTGTTTTGTGTCTCCTTTTTGTTGTTTTGTTTTTTGTTTCTTTGCTTTCTGTCATATTTTCTTACTTTTGTGTCTCGTTTTCTTTGTTTTCTGTCATATTCTTTTAATTCTATTGTGTTGTTTGTGTTGTGTTGTGTCTCATTTTTGTCATTTTGCATTTTGTTTGTGTTGTTTTGTGTCTCATTTTCGTCATTTTGTGTTTTCTTTGTGTTGCTGTGTGTCTTTTTTGTGTTGTGTGGTGTTTCATTTTTGTTGTTTTGTGTCATCTTTTTTCTTTTTATCCCTATTTTTTTGTGTTTTGTGTCTTTCTTGTGTTGTTTGTGTTTTATTTCCTTTGTTTTCAGTCCTATTTTCCTAATTTTGTGTGTTGCTTATGTTGTGTCTCCTTTTTGTTGTTTTTCTGTCCAGTTTGTGTTGTTGTGTGTCTTTTTTGTGCTGTTTTATGTCTCTTTCTTATGTTTTGTGTCTTGTTTGTGTTGTTTTGCGTCTCAGTTGTTTGTTTCGTGTCTCATTGTTTTGTTTTTCTGTCCAGTTTTTCTTTTTTTTGCGCTGTTTTGTGTCTTGTTTGTGTTGTTTTTGTGCCTCATTTTTGTTGTTTTGTGTGTCGTTTTCTTTGTTTTCTGTCATATTTTCTTAGCTCTGTCTTGTTTGTGTTGTTTTGTGTCTTGTTTTCTTCATTTTGTCCCTAATTTTTTGTTTTCTTGTGTCTCGTTTTTGTCTTTTGGCCGAAATCACTGCTTCATTCATGATCCCTTTCCACTGACGGGCAGAAACCTCAGTATTGATCCTCATCTTGCTGACTTATATTGATTTTACAACTCGTGAATTCATGCAGTCAAGCGCTCAGAGACGAGATTAGATTAAATACAACCGAGATGAGAAAGGATCTTATTCCCACTGGTGTTTTGGTGTTTTGTCTCAGACCATCTGAATAAAAGGTTCCACACTTGGAGTTTGACATTTGTGACGGGTGGTGGAGGACTCTCTGTCTCCGGACCCCCCTCTGCTCTGGCTTTGGTCTGGGCTCTGAAGGCATGAGTTGCTTCCTGCTGGGAGGCCACCAGAGCTCTGGGGATGAAGCTCGGCTCTCTGGGGGTTCAGGCAGGGATCTTGAAGGGCTTTGATTGATGCACATAAACACACACAGTGAGGATGGAGGCCTGGAACCGGCCTGAATCAGAGTCGAATGTAAATCACTGAATCCCAAAACAAACTGCTGGCAGAGCTGCTCCATTTAACTAAGGTTTAAACTGTAACAGCAGAGAGAGTCGCCAGATTTACAACAGTCCATGAATGCATCACGTGTTTTGTACATTTTCATTCAGCGAAACAGACAAAAACAAACTTTAAATTGTTACGTTTCGTTACAATAACTTCACTCTACGTGTCTCGTTTAAGCAATAATCATAGTCTGCTGAATAAAGAGTTAACACCAGAAGATGTTGGAGCTTAGTGATGCTCTGGTGTTTGGTAATTAGCTTGTTTCTTAGCATCCCCAGTTAGCATAAAAAAGAAATTACAAAAAGTCGCAGCGCAACCAAAAAGACACTGTCATGT
Source organism: Dascyllus trimaculatus (assembly GCA_024666655.1). Taxonomy (NCBI): domain Eukaryota; kingdom Metazoa; phylum Chordata; class Actinopteri; family Pomacentridae; genus Dascyllus; species Dascyllus trimaculatus. The sequence continues at coordinate 8,516,644 of CM045456.1, forward strand.
GTCAAAAATTCAGGTGAACTGCAGGCAGTGTTGTTTTTTTGTCTCGTTTGTGTTGTTTTCTGCGTCCTTTTTGCTGTTTTTCTGTCCAGTTTGTGGTGTTGTGCGTCTTTCTTGTGCTGTTTTGTATCTCATTTTGATTCTTCCGTGTTGTTTTGTGTCTTGTTTTATCATTTTCTGTTTGTCCTTTTCTTCACTTTATCTCGAATTGTTTGTGTTTTGTGTCTTTTTTATGTTTCGTGGCTCCTTTTTCTGGGTTTTTGTCTGTGTTTTGTGTCTAGTTTCATGTGATGTGTCTCACTTTTGTCATTTCTTTGTTTTGTCTGTGCCATTTTGTTTCCAGTTTAAGGTGTTTTGTGTCTCTTTTTTATCATTTTGTATATTTTTTTGCCACTGTTTTTTATTTTGTTTGTGCCATTTTATGTCGTTTTTGTTGTTTTGTGTCTTGTTTTTGTCATTTTCTTGTTTTGTCTGTGCAATTTGTGTGTTTTGTCTGTTGCTTTGTGTCTCGTTTTGTGTCTTGTGACTTGGGTTTTGTCATTTGGTGTCGTTTCTCTGCTGTTTTGTTTCTAGCTTAAGGTGTTCAGTGTCTCATTTTGTGTTGTTTTGTGTTTTGTCTGTGTCGTTTTGTGTCTCGTTTATTGCTTTGTGTTTCTTTTGTGTCGTTCTGTGCCTCCTTTTGTGTTTTATGTCTCGTTTTTTGATATTTTTTCTTTTGATTTGACCGTTTTGTGTCTCGTTTCATTTTGTGTTGTGTTGTTTTATGTCTTTGTCTCCAGATTTGTGTCTTGTTTTTTGTCGTTACGTGTTTCTTCTGTGTTTTGTGTCTCATTTGTGTTTGGTTTTTGTGTCTGGTTGTTCCTTTGTGCCTGGTCAGTGTCGTTTCACGTCTCTTTGGGACAGTTTTGTCTCATTTTTCTTGTTTTGTGTGTCATTTTTGTCATTTTGCTGTTCTGTTTGTGTCACGTTTGTGCTGTTTTGAGTCTCTTTTTGTGTTGTGTCTCTTTCTTTGTTTTATTTATTGTGTTTTGAGTCTCATTTTGCATCTCATTTATGTTTTATGTGTCTTGTTTAAGCCTGCTGTTACTGATCATTCTTGTTTTTGACTACAAAAAAAAAACATTTTGGGAAAAACAGAACAGTACCAGTCATTTATTAGTATGAATTTACACCTTCATAACCACTACACAGTGTTTTCAGATGCAGTCGCAGCACAAAGACGGACAGAAGCAGGTTAAGACGAGTAAAAGATTTATTTCACATTGTTGTCTGTTAAATATCACCAGCTTAGTTTGAGGAATCAAAGACATCAAAGAACAGCTCACAGGAAAGTCAAGGAGGCTCATATGAAGAACAGGAGGGACGGAAGAAAACCTCGATCACGTGACGATTAACCGAACGTCTGCTGATGGCTTGTTAGGATGGACACATCGTGCTGGCTTTGTTTGTTCACCGACGTCAGCCAGCCGTAAACAAGAACACTGAAAATGTGGGCGACGCCTCCGTCCAGTCGGAGCTGGAGGAAGATAAAACCGGGATGGAGGAGGAAGAGGAGGGTCGGAGGTCAGCGGGGCACCACGACAAGGCCGGACACACAAAGTGAAGCACCGCAACCACAACACGACGGACACACACTCTGGACTGGAGAGGAACAGTCTGAGCTCCATTGTTCACAGCTGACACTGCGTCTACACACCCGGCTTCACCTGAGTCGAGTTCACGGCGAGGACGTAACTCAGGGAAACTCAAAAAAACAAGCGACGTCGTTTGACAACGGCTACCCATGATGCCCCTCTGCCCTCTCGCCGGGCGGGAGGGGAGAGAGGCGGCGTTCAGAGTGTCAGAGTCACACAGGCACTTGAGAGAAATGACAAAAACAAAACACCAAGACTTCCATTAAGGCACGACAGATAGACTACACTCACAAACACCAGTCTTTGGGACTTCCTGCGCGTCTGCCTCCAAGAAATCCAATCTCAAATGTCTGCCTGCGACTTTTCATTTGTGAATTCTGTTCTAAGAAAGACGCAATTTTCCTGAATGTTTCCCGCAAAACGTCGACTCCTGCACAACCTGCGTGGCCGGTTAAACGAACTGTCGTAGCCACAGTCTGGACTTTCTCCAAAACCGGCTTCTGATTCTGTCAGTTTTGGGGTTTTAAAACGCTCATTTTGTAGTTTGCACATCAGTAGAAGGTAGAAACGCACTGATTATCTTAATACAGCAACAGACGATGTGAAGAAAATACATTCGAATGCTTCCGTTACATTTACAGTTACATTACCCCTAAACACAGGTTTGATTGACAGAACACAGCTGGAGTTATTCTTCTTTTTCTTATCGGGTGTTTTTCTTTACGCTAATGTCAACAAATCCCATGAAAACCAATGAACTGTCTGACCCGTTAGTTACTATTGATGGGGTCGGCCCTATGTTCCCACATGTCTCGCATTTCGAAGACGCAGATATTTCCTCACGGTTCGTCCCTCCACAGCAGCCCCATGTTGGAGTAGCAGTGTAGAGCTCGAGAGAGTTTGGAAGCTAGCTCTCTTCTTTAAATCGCCAGCCGCAATATTGTTCTACCAGGGTTGAACAGTGGGAATATAGGGCCTAATTTTGAAAAACATCTTAAGAATGTGGGAACATAGGCTTGCTCCCCTACTGATGACATAAAAAACAGCAAATTTTACTCAAATTTGTTAGATACCAGATGTTTATTTTCATCGTCAATTACTCTGTTGATTATTTCCCCAATTAACCAATCAGTTGTTTGCTTCATAAAATGTCAGAAAATGCCGAAAAAGTCCAAGAAGACGTCGCAAAAACGGAAAGAAACCAGAAAATATCCACATTTAAGAAGCTTTTAATCTTAAAATCCCAATAATCTGTTATCAGAATAGTCAGCGATTGATTAAATCGTTGAAGATTAATCAGTTAACCGCTCTGCTCAAATCTGGCACGAATTGAGGGATTGGTTTCAAATAAAAGACACACGGTTGGTCTGCAGTCACTTGGGCTGTCGGGGTTGATCAGCAGAGTGGCTACGATTCATTGATTAGCTATTAAACCAATCGCCAACTATTCTGATAATCGATCAAACATTTTTTTAACCATTCCAGCTTTTTAAATGTGAATATTTTCTGGTTTCTTTCTTCCTCTGCGACAGATCAACATTTTTCATAATTTTCTGACGGTTTATAGATCGATCAGGTAATTGATTAAACTAGAAGGTAATTGACGGACTAATAAAGGTGTCACTAAATCACAGCCAACCTCTGGGCTACACAGATGTGGTATCAGAGATGTATAGATGCTAGTTTTTGCTGTGTAATTCATAACATTTCCTCCAATCACCTGATTTATTTATATTAAAAGCGAATGCAGAAACACATGCGCATCAAAATGTTTGTGTTTCGACACATTAACATGAAATTTGGTGCAAAATTTAACCAATTTAGGCTTTTAATGGTGCAATCCCCCTCATTTAATTTGAGCTTTTAACCAAAATGGGCTCATTTATCACCACAGAACTTCAACACACAACAGATTTCACGTCGTTTTGTCCGAAGATTCGAACCACTGCTGTGTGTTTTTAATAGTTCCTGGACAACGAGCCACTCCAGGCGTCAACACTCGATAAAAAAATGCCAGCTCGTTGTGTCTTTTCGTGGGATTTGTTGACAGAAAATGACAGGATGAGGGTCAAAGCGACGAGCTCTGGTCCCCCTCTGATGTTACCGGACCTCTTTTTATCAGAATAAATCAGCACCTAAAATCTGCAGAGGTAATTTGACACAGTGGAAACACACACACACACTCGCACACACTCACGCACCCACACGTAAACACACACTCTTTGTACACTCACTAATGCATGCTCGCCACAGCGCATGCGTGCAGACACACAGTAAGCACGGCGGGTTCGTAGATTCCCATCAAGAGCGTTGAGTGTCATTGGCAACGTATGGAACAGTAATAGTGACAGATAAGATAGACTTCCCTCTTTAACGATTGATTCTGATCGATTTTCCTTCATTGGTTTCACAATCTGAGTCTCAGATGTATTGATTTACGGCCGTCACTCCTCCCAGACCTGCATCTCTCAGCCTGTGATCAGCCCACTGCTACTTGTGTCGCTCGTTTCTTTTCTTTTCGTGCACAAAGTGACGGTGTGTTAGTGTTTTTGCATGAGCTGAACAGTCTTCCTCAGAGGACATCTTATACCCTGTGCGGGCCTCCAAGCAGCGCACTACAAGTACAGAGTCTGGTGAGATGCAGAGGGGGTGAGGCGACGGCTGCTTTAGCTCCGAGGCAGCAGGCCCTTCTTGTAGGCCAGCAGGCCGGCGGCGGCGGCGGCGGACAGGAAGGAGGAGACGCCCATGAACCTGAGGAAACCTCCGACCGAAGGCAGGTTTCTCTCCCAGAAGGAGGTGACGAAGGGCAGCGCCGGGACGTCCTGCAGCAGGAGAGGAGGAGGAGGAGGAGGAAGAGGAGGAGGAGGAGGAGGAGGAATTAAAGAGAGCTGCAACATTAGTCAGTCAGATGTTTTTGCTGTTTTGTGTCTCGTTTGTATTGATTTGTATCCTGTTTTATGTCTCGTCTGTGTTGTTTTTTGACGTTTTGTGTTGTTTTGTTGATTTTTTTTATCATTTCAAGTCTCCTTTGTGCTGTTTCGTGTCTGTTTTTTGTGTTTTTATGTCTCATTTGGGTTGTTTTGTGTCATTTTGTGTCTCATTTTGGTCTCGTTTGGGGTGTTTGGTGTCTTTTTGTTGTCATTTGTGCCTGTTTTTTGTGGTTTTATTTCTTGTTTGTGTATTTTTTGTGTTGTTTTGTGTCTCTTTTTGCAATTTTTTTTAATCATTTTGTGTCTTGTTTGTATAGTGTTGTGTGGTTTTTGTCATTTTGCATCTTATTTGTGTCGTTTGGTGTCTGTTTTTTGTCATGCTATGTCTCGTTTGTGTTGTTTTGTGTCTCACTTTAGCAATTTTGCATCTCATTTGTCTCATTTAGTGCCCATTTTTGTGGTTTTATGTCTAAGTCGTGTTGTTTTGTTTCTGTTTTTTGTGATTTTGTGTCTCTTTTTGTCATTTTGTGTCTCATTATTGCTGTTTTGTGTCTTGTTTTATGTCTCGTCTGTGCCGTTTTTTGACATTTTGTGTGACATTTGTCTGTTTCGTGTCATTTCAGGTCTCCTTTGTGTCATTTTGTGTTTTTGTCATTTTGCATCTCATTTATGTCGTTTGGTGTCTGTTTTTTGCGTTCTTATGTCTCATTTGGGTTGTTTTGTGTCATTTTGTGTCTCGTTTATGTCTCGTTTGTGTTGTTTAGGGTGTCTTTTTGTTGTCATTTGTGCCCGTTTTTTGTTGTTATATTTCTTGTTTGTGTCATTTTGTGTCTCTTTTTGTTACATTTTTATCATTTTGTGTCTTGTTTGTATAATTTTGTGTTGTTTTTGTCATTTTGCATCTCATTTGTGTCGTTTGATGTCTGTTTTTTGTGTTTTTGTGTCTCATTTGGGTTGTTTTGTGTCTGTTTTTTGTTGTTTTGCATCTCATTTTAGTCATTTTGCATCTCATTTGTGTTGTTCTGTGCCCATTTTTGTGGTTTCATGTCTAATTTGTATTGTTTTGTGTCTTGTATTATGTCTCGTCTGTGTCTCTTTTTTGTCATTCTGTGTTGTTTTGATTATTGCTTGTGTCGTTTTGTGTTGTTTTAAGTCTCATTTTCTTCAGTTTCTGTCTTGTTTGTGTTGTTTTTGGGTTGCTTTGTTTCTTGAGGAGGAGCAGGGTTTAAGTTACAGGGAGAGCTGCGGCAATTAACCCATTAGATGTTAACTATTAAAATAGTCACAAACTAATCTGATAATCTTTTGAGTCACGTTATTCATCTGATTCCAGCTTCTAAAATTTGAATATATTTCTCCATCATTTACAGCAGAAGCTCCTACATCAGGCTGTGGTTTATAAGGTTCAGACATTAATCTACAGTGTGTAGAAACGATCTTTCATGTTGGTCCAACTGAAGCTAACAATTTATGAGACTTATTTTAATGGCGCATAGAAGAGAAAAGACGATCCTGGTGATTTGGTAGATAATTAAAGAATCATGCAGGCCTTCAAAAACATGAACTCCTCTGTTTTTCTACTGTGGAAATAAGAAAGGTACGGTCCACACATGCATCATAAGACTACAACAGGTTGTGAATGGAAATTAAATTACAAGACCTGAATGTAAGTCAGTGATAAATCAGAAATCTGCACAACGTCCTGTAATGTTTGAGGCAGAGAAAGATTCTAATTGCAAGAAACAGAGGAGCTAAAACTAAACCACGTAGACCAAAAATACAACTGAAAATTCAACCTTTGCTGGATTTTATGTCACTGGAATCTGTGTCAGTTTAGAAATTAGTTTTGGGTCCCAAACAACAAAGAGGTCAACTTCTTTGGAGTTTAATTTGTTCCATAAACATTCAGAAACATTTTCCTCACCTTAGACTCGGGCTCCGTCTGCCAGATCTGACTCTGGTGGATTTTCCCCATTGCACACAAGACCTGCAGGAACACACAGTCAGTCAGGACAATCGCCTCAACATTTAAAACCACTTATCTCAACAAGATGTGCATTTTAACGTGGCGATGCAGCCTCATCAGACTGCATAGACAGCTTGAGGCAACCTGAACCTCTTCTACCTGCTCCCAGTCAAGGCTTAAAGCTTTCATTTTTCTGGAGAAGCTCTTCTCCCACACGTTTCTAAGCACCGGCAGATCTCTGTGAGTTTTTTAAAGTGCAGAGTTCGGAGGTTATCTGACCTCTCTGGCGGCTCTTTCTCCGGCTTGTACGGCTCCCTCCATGTAGCCGCTCCATTCTGTGGCCGTCTCTGTACCGGCGAAGTACAACCTGCCGACCGGCTCCCTCAGCACTCTGCAGACGGGAAAAGAGTTTCAGCCGATTCATAAAGCCTTCAATAGAACACGCCACCATCTGTTACTGCCTGGAAGGGCTTTGTGTAAACTATTCTTTCATTTAAAGTTGTATTTTCTAAAAACTGTGATGATTGATTTAAAAAGCTCCACAACATGAAGTGAATTTCTTGCAGGTTTAAGCTCCTGATGGAATAAAAGTTGGTAAAAAGCCTCACACCTCCACTACAGTCAACTTTATGTCTGAATTCTACAAATGCAGAACTCAGAAACACGGTCAACTCACTGTTTAAGCTGCTGTGGTGGAATTAATAAATGGTTTCTTGCTGCTTCCATTTTATTTTCGTCCTGACTGAGTGCACCAGTCACTTCCACAATGAACAGTTTTGTGTTGGCTAGCAGAGAGAGAGAGCATTGAGGACGGGCACCATGACAAAGACTCCTGTGATGCCTAATGACCTCCGACCAGAGCTTAAACATTTGACATGTTCCAAGATTTACTGAGGCAGCGTCCTTATAAATCAGCGCATGTGTAGCTGAACCACACATTCGGTTCAGTAAAATCTTTATCCATCGATCGTTGACTTGACTTTAAAGGATTAAATAGAAGCAAAGCAAAGCAGCAACTGCAGGTGTTGGTTAAAGTAGATGAACATGCAGTTCCAACATATTCTTCATAACTTTTTTGGAAAGGAAACAAGCAAACAAGGATAAAAATCTCGCATAAACCAGCAAGAGCTTGGCCAAATCCCAAGACACTGAATGTAGGAACACAAGATGTGCCAAAACACTGCCTGCAGTTCAGCTGAAAAGTCCCTGAATTTTTGCAACGTGACTGTTGATAGTGGAGTCATTATTATTTTCACAGTTGTGTTGAAGAGTGCAGATTTTTTTTTTATTTTTTATTTTTAAAAGCATCTGGTTACTTCTAACACTTTATTTTGGTAACATTTTTAACTGAGTCATGAGAATTGATGAAATATCACGATTTTAAGATTGGATTTGTGAATCGTTTTGTTTTTTTTCAGTTTCTGGTTTAATGATGGTGCAATTTTGGCATTTTTTTGAGGTTCAAATGGTTATGAAAGCACAATTTTCTATGCTAACTTAACTTCTACAGAAGAGCAATAGGAACCATCAAACTGGAAACATCACAAACTGGTATGGGATGTGCAGCAGGTGATTAAAACTTACCATAATCTACATTTTCTTTGAGTATTCTTGAAATAAGTTGTCTTATTTGTGGCAGCATAAGGTTTCACCGTCATTTCTTTACGATCTTGATTTGCATGAAGGTAATCAAACCCAATCTTGAACTGTACCTAAAATATCAAACCTGCTATTGCAAAAGCAGCAACTGAACTGTATGTGCATGAAGAGACCTACCTGCCGTACTGAGTGAGGATTCCTGGGGGGAAGTAGGCTGTATAGCAGCCCCCAGAATACTCCTCTTCACACCAGTTCTTCTCCTCATAGTGCACCGGCTGGAAGACATGAGTGAGCAAATGAATGGTTTGAAGCAGTGATTCCACTGCGTTCTGGGTGTTAGTCTGCATCCAAACTCACATGAAGCGCCTCCTCTGAGCCCAGAACTTTGGAGTAGATCTCACAGATCCTCTTCAACCTGAAGACAAGAGCTCGGATTAAAGCCCCGATCGAGCAGCTTGTACGTATGAATGAATGGGCTGTTATGGGGTTTTTGTTTTACCTCTCTTCTTTGGACAGGCTGCTCAGCTTTCTGCATTTGCGGGCGAGGATGAATCTGTGGGAAGAAGAAAAGTTCTCGAAATGTTATCTTAAGGTCTGTTGGTTTTGGAGAGGCATCCACACTCCTTGAGCAGAACCTTTCCACAACAATGAAGGCAGCATATTATGAGATCTCAAGGTTCTTCTTTAACTTTTGAACCCATAACATACACCAATCAGGCATAACATTATGACCACCTGTCTAATATTGTGCTGGTCCCCCTTATGTGGTCCAAAATGTTCTGAACCATTGGGCATGGACAAGAGGACCTCTCAGGGTGTCCTATGGGGTCTGGAACCAGGACGTTGGCACTGGATCCTTTGGGTACTCTGGCTTGTGCAGTGGGGCCTCTGTCAGTCAAACTTGTTCCACTGCATCCTGCTGATGCTTGATCAGAATGGGGTGTAGGAAGTTTGGAGGTCAAATCAACATGTTGGGCCATTGTCATGTTCCTCTACATGTTCCTGATTGTTTGATGTTTTTTCCATGTGGTGGGGTGCATTTTCCTGCAGGGGTAGGTCAGTGACATTTGGGATTTCCATTAGCATGAGGGAGTGTGTTTGTTGTGGGACAATGTTTATTTGGGTGTCTAAGTCTCATGAAGGTTTACCATCAGAACACCACATAGTACCAACATCATCAATGTTATTCACTTCACCTGTCAGTGGTCATGATGCTGTGGCTGATCGGTGTATACAGCACCATTAGCCTGCTGTAAATCTTCAATAGTCTACCAAATGTATACAAGGTTTGATCAAAAGGTTGCATGAAATAAGTACCTCCACAAGTCAGAAGACCACGTAAAACCGGACCTGTGCTACATGTTTTTTTTTTGTGACCACTGGTAGATGCTTTTTTGCATTTTCCCCATGGAGCTCAAACTTTCACACAAATTTGTAGGATCATCATCGGCGACCAGATGTGAGGTTGTGACGACGATCAAGAGAAGAAACAGAATATTTGAGAGTGGAAGAGTCGTAGTCAGGCAGTGCATCAGGTCAGGCGAGCGTCCTTTCTTTGATATTAACCATGATTTTGTTCATCAGGGATGTATAATTGTTGGACGCTGTTGGTTCTCCAACACACTCACAACACCATCATTGCTCTCCAGCCACCCTACTGGCCTGATTTCACTCCCTGTGACTTCTTCCTCCTCCCCAAAATGAAATTCAAGTTGAAGGGTTGTATTTTGAAATGGTTTAGGCGATCCAGGCTAATCAAGTGTTGCAGGAGCACTGGGAGCAGAGCGTCACAGGAAACTACTTTGAAGGGAATCAAGTGCTATTTTTGCTTTTTGATCAACTTTTTCAGTGTTGCTAAAAGCTACAGTTCCCTGCTGTTTAAGAAAATATCTCTCAAATGCATGCTTCATAGACAAAGAAAGACAAAATCAACACAATGACCATAGTTTACATTCTAGTAATGGCTCGCCTGTTTTGTTTTGATGGTTTGTTATTTTTTCATCAAGGAAACTGGGTATTGATTAAGGCAGGGTATCTACACCAGCACAGTCTCTGACAACCCAGTAAAGGTGCAAATCTTTAAGAAATACTTCCTAGTAATGATCAAGTATTAGGAGATGGACTGAACCATTGGTGCTTTGGCCTTTTGAGGCAATCATTGATAGAAAAATATAGAATAATGGTGGAATTATGACAGGATATTTCCTACTTTTGTAATGAAAGATTGACGTATAGTTGCAAATGTTGGCTGCCACATACGTTTGTAAGTATAATATTATGAAGGACTGTGTGGAGCTCAGTATTCACCCCATAATAGCAGGCACAGTCCCGTCAGGCTTGGTGTCATCCAGCGTCAGGCCGATGGGAGCGCCTTCCTCCTCGATCACCATGCTGCCACAGTAACCTAGCAACGCAACAAAACGTTAAAGACTACATCACATCCTAGAGCATCCCCTCCTCCCCACTCTTCTCCACTTCATTCGTACCCTTTTTCCTCCAGAAGTTCTCTTTGTAGTAGACCATGCACTTGATGACCGAGCCCATGGGCACGCGGTGGATCAGCTGGTTCCTCAGCGGCGGCAGCTCGGGGTTGAAGTGCATCTTCAGGTTCAGACCGGGAGGCGTGGCCACGATCACGTACCTGGCCTGAGACGAACACATGCACACACATGAGTGTGAGCTCCTCACGTTGCTGTGACAGAAGCAACCAGTAGATGGCAGCAAAGAACAACACTGCTGGCTGCAGTTTGTGAGTCAGACTGTGTTGGTGGATGTTAGAAATGTGTCATGTCCAGACTACATCATCCAGTGTACAAATACTGCAGGTTTTCCCACAGAAAACTGTTCCTCGTGACTGATGTATTATTATTTATGATATCATTTGATTTTTGACACTCATGCAGCTGTGCTTAAGTAGTGTTTTGGTTTCAAAGCTGGACTTTTAAATACAAATTTGGCCAATCAGCTCCTTGTGAATCCTGCTGTGTTTAAGCTGGTTCCAGGAATGACTTTCCCATAGCGATCCATCAACCAGCAATGACTGGGACAACTAGAAGTATGGTGGAGCCTACGGAGGAATGAAGTTGTACATGAAACTTCAAAGGAAGGTTTAGAGTCGAAAGAAGAAAGAAAGAATTAGGTCAACATTGACAGTGCTTGTGTAATTATTCCCAAAGCCAGAATGGGGAGAATGCTTTAATACACAGTTTAGTCCCATTCTAAAGGTTAAATCCCTGTGCAGTTATTGATTTAACCTTTAAGAACTCATCAAAACTTGGATGAAATTTGGTGTATGACAAGTGTGGGAACCAGGAAATGTGAAATTTAGAGGTAAAGTTTTGTAGAAGAGTCAGTATCAGATATTTTAACTGGGATGAATCATTTATTTGAATAGCTCTGTGACGTGTGAAATCTGTCTCCGGTCAATGATTAAAACCCTAAAAACTCAGGTTTGTGTATTAAAGTTACATATTTGCCTGAGACGTGACTCTACACTGTTGAATCTGCAGATCTATGAAGTCTTTGCCTCTTTGTCCGCCCATCCCTCCACCACTGGCTGCAGCTCGAGCACACCAGCTCACCTACGACTCTGCTTAAAACTACTCACTATGACAGGCCGTAATATCGGAGCAACTGAGTCATAAATGATGGAACCAGATAGTGATTCTGGAGAAGAACAATACAGAAGGCTCCACTGTGCGGTTTGTTATGTGTTAAACTCTGTCAGTCTGAATCAGTGTTTATGTCATTGGCACACGGCAAGATGCTTAGTTATGGTGTTGCTTCTTATTGAGCTCATGAAATATTGCATAATTGACCTCTTTGGGTCCCGAGCAGGTATCTAAATGAAGCCATCTGACAGTCTACAGCTATCAAATCAACAGAGTGGGGTATAAGTGCAATATCTTCCTCCAGCCAAGAAAATGGAAAATCTTAAGTGTGGTGTACTTCAGAACAGTATTTAACAGTAAATCCATGTACTTGTCAACTATATCAGACTGTAGCGATACTTACGGTGTAGGTCTGTTTGTCCACTGTCTCCACCACCACCATGTCTCCGCTCTGGTCGATTCTATAAACCGGAGACTGCAGCTTCACTCGGTCGCCCAACTCCCTGGCCATGCCCTCGCTGATCTGGCTGGAGCCTCCTGCAAACTTCCTCTCCTTTAATGTCCAAGAGGAGAACAGGGTCAGTCGGCGCCACCGTGGAGGGCGAATGCAGCAACACTCCATGGATAGAGTCTTGCTTTTGGGCAGAACTGATTCCATCCTGCTCAGAGTCTGGCTCAAGCTAATAAAACCAACATGCAGGAGGGCTGCTGATAAAATCTGCTGATTTACGCTGGTCTTACATACCGGTTATCCTCAATCAACCCTCTTCCCTCCACTGCACATTTCTTAAACCGACAGAAAAATGTGTTTGGAAAGCTCAGGCCGGGGGTGGAGAGAGATTAAGTGCTGCCAAAGCTCTGATACACCAAATTAAATAGGCAGTGACCTTTTCCATATGGTTAGTGTCAATGTTTCTCTGTCCGCCCTCCTCGCAAACACATTGTGCTCATTCCACTGTGGCATTTGGATGAATTTGCCTGCCAGTCGCTACAAAATTACGAGCTGAACCTAAATTGTTCCTGGCAGCGAAAGAGGTGAGCCTGAGCTTGTCTTGTTTGATTAAACACAGGGTGTATTTTCGCAGTTTCTGTGGAAAGCTGCACGGAGAGCGACGGATACCACATGTGCCTCCATATGCAGCGCAATACTTCTAATGTAGCGCACTCTTTGGAACAGAAAATCTGCTCAGACGGCTGTTTGTGTGTACATGAATGCACGCGTTAACATGCGCGCATGTTTTAAATGGGAGGTTTAGCAGGCAGGAAATGGCTGCAGTGTCATCTGTTTACCGACACACCATCCCAGGCCTCAGTGTCTATGGCAACGGGGCCACTCAGCTTTAGAAAGCACAGCAGCAGAATGTGCTCCCCCAGCACTCCAAGAAAACATCTTTTGTCAGGCTCATCATTATGCTGGGCCGATCAGCAGCAGATTAAGGTGACAGTTTTTGGATCTGATGCTCAGCCTCCCGTTTTGCACGAGTCAATGCTTCTCTGCAGGATACAGCGAGTTTCTGTCCACCTCTTGGCTCTACTCTTTCGCTCTGGCTGATGTTCCTCTGTGCACTTTTTTGCAGAGAGAGATTTCCTGGAAAGCTCACGGTGATACTGGGAGGATCCTGTTTGTATCCCAAGTTTAGCGGGTGTCAGATAAGATATACATGAACTGCTATTTTTTCCTTTAGCTTGTTTAAGAGAACATACATCTTTGGTTTAACCCTGTGAGGCTTCAGGCTAATTCTACTCCCTTTACTTTTGAGCTCTTATCTTGGCCTGTACAGGAGCTAGTCGTACACTGCATCTTGTTTTTCTCTGAACAGTGTCAGCTACCCAGATGCTGGCAGTAGAAATATCTGTTCATAACCATGTAGGGGAGAATGAGGGGTATCCGTGTGATGTGTCTTCGTAAAGACTTGTAAATATGTAACTAGCCTAATGCAAAAAGCTCCACTTTCGCACATTATTGTGACAGGATATTAGCACACCATTGCATAGATAATAATGTAATGGTAATGGAGATGTATGCAGGTTGTAACTGTGATTAAATGTGATGTAAATTCAAAGTTATTTATCTCGCCAACACATCTACACTCAGACAAGTAACTATTGTCTTGAAAGAACATGTTGTGCAGTTTAATCTGATATCTGCTCCACCTCTCCGCAATAAAGACTTCAAAAGCTATTGAACCGTAAACAAGGTGAATCTGTTGCTATGATAAGATTGAACTTTGTTAATCTCAAAGGACATTCTTGTGCCAACTGTGGATATCACAAACAAGACACCGTTGTTCAGACCGACCTGCCCTCCGTTAGTGGTGGAGAAGATCCTCATGGTCCCTCCGCACTGTCTCACGTACCAGAGGAACCACAGGGCTGAAACCTCGTGGGGTTCAGAGGTCACGTTCACGTTGACGAACAGGGTGGCGAAGCGGCGAATGGTGCTAGGAGAGGGGATGGAAAAAGAAAGAAACAACTCATTAAAAAGCACAATGAAGCAGTGATTGTATTCTTAATATCATCTATAAGATCTTACACAAGCATTTGACTGAAGTATCGCATTGGAAACAGTAAAAAGAGAAAAAGACTAAACTTTCGAATTTTTACTCTCACTTGAGGTGTTTTTTTTTTCAAAGTTCAGACAGCACGAACCATGAAAAATCACAACTTTCCCAGTTGAAAACAATTCATTTAGACTTCTCTCTGTTTTTCTGTTGTTGGTGGACAAAGTTTTACTTGTTTCTTCTTTGAGATTTTGCTTCCTGCTTTTTCTACTCTGTTTATTACAGCTTGTCCATTGGCAAGGAGCCAAGTTAGAACCACGCCATTGTGTCACCACAAAACGACTACTCTTGCATCCATTACATAGCAGTTAAACAAACACAATAAGTTGATGATGATGATGATGTTTATCTCTATAGATTGTCTTAAGGCTGATGGCGAGGCGGAGGTTGCCTGTTGCTTGGGCACATCCATGATCGCACTACTGGTGGGACACAATTGTACCAGATTTCAGCATCAACAGTTTGTGGTAAACTTCCGTGTGTCCTGGGAGTCATTCCAATACATCTGTGATCGGACCAGAGGCATCATGGAGAAAAAGGACACTAATTACCGCTTGTGTGTCCCTTCCCACCGTTGATCATTGGTCATGAGAACCCCACCCCAGCCCCTGACGTACTCGGTTCTTAGCTCTGGCCCAGCAAAGAGTTGGTGCTTGCTAAGCTCCAGTTTTTAGCACCTGGAGCCGGAGCTAAGGTGGTGGAAACACAAAGAACTAGTGCCAAGTCAGGCTCCGAACTAGCACTGGAACCAGCTCGGTGGAAAAGGGGCACTGGACTTGAAGCTGACGTGTATACGCAGAACGGAAAGGAGTGAATGTCTCACAGGAGAAATTCATAAACCCAATAAATGAGGGCAGCAGCATCATTCCCCAACATGGATACATATTTTTTATGCGTCACCTGGTCCAGCAGATTTTTTCAAGGAGTTGCTGCATGCTCATCTTGTCCCACTCCTCAGCGTGGGGAGCTCTCCAGGGAGCCTCTTTGGGAATCTGAAATACAAGGAGGGAGCTTCAACAAAGAGGCAAACATATAGAGAGAATAAAAGCAAACAGCAACAGAGAGTCCCGCCTTACCTCCTGGCCCATCTCATCCATCGTCCTGAATAGGTTGTTGAAGTCCATCAGGACGATGGGGTTCCACATGGGAGGGAAGGAGCCCTTGAATGGGTGAGACTTTCCCTGTCGAAAACACATTGGAAAGACTTTAATAAATAAGTCGACACATTTAATCAGTGGGACAACAGTAAATTCAGTCTGCTCAGTGCCAGACAGCTAGTTTCAGAGTTTGGCTGCCACAGTGGACTGTCAACACACTTTGCTGATTCTGGTCTTTAAACTTGGCAGATGCTGTGCTTGACGTTACAGAAGTTTCTCTCTGAGTGCAGTCAGTTTGCACCACAGCTTGTATCAACTTGTATCAACTCCTTTTCTGCAAAATACATCACACGTGGAGCTGCTAACTCTGAATCTGTTTTCATATCCTGCTCTTGTCTTGTTCCATCCTGCTTTCGATGAAATTCTGCAGAAGACTCAAACTTTTCCTGTCACAAAAACAATAAATATTGGTGCAAAGGGTTACTAGCAGTATCCTTAAAGTGGCAAATGTCAGGTTTTGTCCTCAAAATTCTGCTTTATGCTGATTCACCATGACTTTGGACGGCGTTCAAAGAGTTCAAACCAGTTGTGCAATATTTTATAACTGATTCAAAGATTCAGAGTCATCAAGCTTGATAAGAGCCTCCATAACCTCCATGTGACGTCTGCCCGCCTGGACTATTGCTCTATTCCTCAAACACACACCTATGAAGTTATATCATCAACAAAAAGCTGTTTTAATTAGAAAACAGCACCGTTACACTACTGAGAAATGCAACTAACACAGTGACGCCATTTGCAAGTCCAGCTCGATTAGTTCATCTGTTTTACACCCTATTAAACTCTAGTTTCCCCTGAAAGAAACAAAGACTGGCTAAATATTTGAATACCTTCATGCAAGTGCTCTCAGCCTCTATTGTGCTGTAGCTGCATGCCAAAAGTACGAGCCCTCGGGGATCGCTCTTCTGCTGCTGTATTGACTCGATCGGAGGCAGTATTGAACCCATAATGGCTCCTAATTATACACAGTGTCTCATTTTGGCTTGTTGTGCAATTTGCTGCCATTTTATTAGAGCTTTGTCCTGAACACACTTGCGCAAAACCACCAGATATTTCCAATTTTAGTTTCTCTGTAAATAATATTTAAGATCCCCCGACTGTTTACTGGCTTTGATGTCGGTTATGACCTGCACAAAACAGTTCATGTTGACAGCATGATGTGAAATTCAGTTTGCAGATGTCATGTTTGTCTTTCCAAACCGGCACATGAAACTGTGTAAACTCTGCCAGAATCCTCTGTACCAGACGAAGCCATCAGACAAATGAAATGATCAGTGGAGGCCCAAGGAAAACCTTTTAAGGATGCGACTTTCGCTGGATAAAAATAACATGATGGTGCATCACTGTGCCACTTCACGGCGTTTGAAACGTTTTAAAGCAGCTCTGCAGTCAGCTGTAATACCTCTATATTTAGACGGTGGGCATTAAATGAAATGAGTCCTGCAAAAGACTTCACCTTAAACTAGATAAGCTTGATTTTTCGACCAAAATAACCTTGTTTTCAGGTATTTTACGGGAATGTGAAGCAACAGTGGGTCATAAAACGTGTTCCTGGTACAGCATGGCTCTGAGAGTAGTAGTCAATCCTCAGCGTTATCAGTTATCTAACATTATTTGCCCTGAGATGATTTACAACAGCTTTCTTTTGAAGTAGGAGTATCTCCATTGAAACACAGATAAACACAACTACGTACAATATAAAAAACAAAGTTATCAAAGTTGATGTAGGTCAGCCAGGAGGTTTAGTACTTAGCGTCTGCAACCCTCTCAGAGTTTGTTTTTCAGGAATCACAGCGCCTGGCTTTCACTGAGACAAACAGACGGAGAGGGATGACGACGTGTCTCGTAACGTACAGTATCCGCGCTCAGAACCGTCCGTTGCCGTGGAACAACAGGTCTGTCACCATGGCGACGCCAGCCAAGTGAATACAGAAGGAGGCGAGCAGAGGAGGGGAGGCGGGTAAGGAGAGGGGAGGATGCACAGCAGCATCTGTTTCCACATCAGCGAGCGGCGAGTCGGAATCACTCAGGTAGCTGCACAGCAGAACGGACGGTATTTTATAAGATGCACAGCCGGAGACACAACTGAGGCTCATCACAAAAACATCTACTTTCACCACTTGATCATAGCCTGTGTTGACTTTAAAGATGCTACCATTAACGTTTTATACGAACAACGCCAAATCATAAAGTCAACACTGAAGCTGCAGTTCATCAGGGGCCTCCTGATGACCATCTCCGATTTGCTTGAAACTTTTTCATCATAAACTATGGATATCTAAAATGGTATCTGTAAAATTTTAGACTGATCTATTAAATATAATTTCTGAGATAATTAAAAATAAACTGCCAGTCGACCCACTTTCAGCACACTTCCTCGTGCACTGAGATTTTGAGGCCGTTTGAACGACAGTGTCTCAGGAACTGTTAAAGATGAAAGCTATTTCTCATCATGTCATTGATTCTAAGTCTTGGACAAGTAGATCAAATAGTCTCTGATCATGAAAAGTCCCGTCTTTAAGCTCACAGCAGGAGTTAACTAGTGATGTTTTAACCATATGTAGCCGCACGTCACGATAATAATACAAAACAAAACATGTAGAATACTGATGTTACTGATCCGGCTGGTAAAACTCTCAACTACAACAGAACAAAGTCTGATACAACAGAAATGAAGCAAGACAACGTTAATGTGCCAGCCTCGACTGCAATCTAAGAATGGCAGCGGTTGCATTTCAATAACAGAGTCCTGGTACAGTACTGGCGAACATACATTAATAAAAAAGAAATGCAACCTCTTGCTGGGACGAGCTCAAAAGTGATATTTAACATGCTGATTGGACATGACGCATCCGGCCTTGCTCCTGTACCTTCAACAATACTGAAAACAAATGATCCAAAAATAACTACAGACATCCGACTGCACCGAACAGCTTCCAAAACCTCCACTGAGGATATTATTTTAAACAGATGAGGTAAACCGATCGGGGACTGCTAAAGCACTTCTTCTTTCCTCACCAGAGAAAATCAATGAGACACGTTAATAAGACGCTTCTCTCCCTGTGAACGTGCAAACATGCTCGACATCCACGGCGCTGCAGGGGCGAGAGGCAATCCCATGCTCTTTCTCAATCTCTGATAAGCAGAGACAGTATTTCATCAAAGTCTGTCTCCCCATCTCTGATAGTGATAGCTCATTAATAAATCCAGTGCTGAGAGCTGCAGCTGCCCGTTAGGCAGTAGTTTGCTGATAAGGGAAACCAGCACTGGCCTTCTGGATTACAATCTGCAATGGAAAAGCTGATTAGCTACGCGGCTTGCTTGAAAGCTAGCCCTAATCACACAATGGCTTGGGACACATGCTGGTTTCCTCTTACTCTACTCTCACGCTTTTGTCCTGTGAAGAAATGTAGACCCTGTCATGTAGTTAGATCAATGTAAATATCGCCCTGCATTCATGGTTCTTCTAATTCTGTAAGTTCAGACTGGTGCTGCGATGGGAAACCTAACCCCTGTTTATTCTTCTGAATTGCTTCTTTGCTAATCCAAAGCTACTTACAATCAAAAACAGAGTAGTAAAGCTCTCAGCAGCAACACATGAGTTTGAAATTCCATGTGGTGAATTACAGCGATCAGCCACAACATTAAAACCACCTCTTGTTAAGACCTCCGGAGGCGTTCTGTCGTTTCAGGCGCCAAGATGTTAGCCGCAGAAGCCTTGGAAGCTGTGAGGTGGAATCGCCAAACATCTCACGGAGTAAGATCTAGAAAATCAGGAGGCTGAGTCGGCATGTTTTTGGTCTCACAGCTGTCTGAGCTGCTGTAACTTAGTGGAGACTAAAAGCTTCTGTGTGCTCACCCTGAGCTCTTTGTAATGTTCCTCAAACAATTCCTGAGCAATGTTTGCAGTGTGGCGGGGAGCTTTATCCTGCTGAAAGGGGTCGTTTCAGCAGGATAAAGCCAACCGAAAACAACCAACCGACCAACAAGAAGACAAACAACCAACCAAGCATTGAAGAGTTGAAGAAGGATCAAGGAATACTGCTTCCACAAAGGTCTTGCAGCAGTGTTTAGGTGTCAAAGTAGCATCCACATAAATGCAAGACTCAAGGTTTTCCAGCAGAACATTGCTCAGAGCATCACACTGCCTTTGTTGGCTTCCCAGGTAAACAACACACCTGGACTTGATGGGACTTTTACCTCACTATACCCTTCACTATATTCCATAATGATAGCAATAGCTAAGCTTCAACCTCAACAATTATCAAGGACTGAGCCTTTGGGAGGTCTAGCGATTATTTTTATTGCACTTTCACATTGAAATAATCAGAGCACTGCTTCTGCTTTACTGCTAATGCACTTTTGATTAAGAGACAACATAAAATGATGTTTTCCTGAATTACCAATGTTCCCTAAGCTAGGTGGCTGTGCATTAAGAAGCCTCTAGTCTCCAAAATGAGTTTGAACAGAGTGCAATGAAGTGTTCTAATGTCAGATTTACCCAAGTTGAAACCAAGTAATTTCATCTATATGAACAATAATCTATGAGCGGAGCATTTTAAACGTCAATATTGTAGTCGATCATGTTTGTTTAACTGGAAGAAGCCAAAATTGTGATTAATAAGGATTTCTTTTGCTCCCATCCACGTCATTTAACATTTACCATCTGAACGTATCCAGTGCAGTTCTACCAAATAATACACACTTTAGGTATTGTAGATTAGCCATAGCATCTGGTTGTGCCACCAGGGGGAGGCTCTTACTCTTTCACGTTGTAAAGACCCCAGGAGGAAGTCACTTGGACTACTGGCAGTATGGCACCATGACAAAGTCTTCTGTGAGGCTTAATGGTTTCCAGCCAGCACAAACGAGCTAAATCAAACTAACTCAGACAGGGTTGTTCTTGTTTCATGTGTGACAACAGGTGTAAACAAAGAATTGGATTTCGTATTCTGCCAATAGTGATTGATTAAAAGACCCAAAACCCAATTTAGGATTGTTTTCGGGACATAGCGATTCAATTATTTTACAGCTCTAGTATACAGCATAAAAACTTAGTAGCATCAATTCATCGTTGGCTTTGGTCTTTTCATGGGATTCTACAACAAGCATCACCTGCAGAAAACTCCTCATGCGGAGGGGATTCAAATATTTGCACCTTTTTTGCAGAGTCAGCTGTGGGGGCAGTGAAAGCACAAACACAGCCACAGTAACCCCTCACCGCTGCACACATACAGTATGCATGCACAAATGCCCGAATGCACACACGGGCAAATACACCGTCTGACACTGATAGTAGCGAGCAGCTTTTGATGAGGCACGCTGCCATGGTAACCAGCCAGGAAGCTACGAGTGGCACGCTGACATGGGTCTGGGTCTTTGAGTGGATCTTGCAGAGATAGTAGCTACGGAGACACGAGTACGAACGGATTCAGGAGCTCGCATAACATTTCATAACAACAGCCAGCCGAGGCCTTTTTGCTAAGGCAGAGATTTATTTCATAACCGCTGTTTGTGCACAACGTCATGCTGGTGACATTTCCCAGCACTGCTGAAGTAGGTCAAGTCAATAGTACATCAGTGCTGAGCAGACAGCAGTGAGACAGCCGCCGCACTGGAGGCCAACAAACCAAGCTTCACTGCAGATCAGACAGAAGAAACCGAAACAGACAGAACTCTGTTTTATTAAGAAATACGACGTCCGTAACCTGATCAGAGCACAGACGTCTGTTTGTGCTCAGCGAAGATGAACCTGGATGTTTCCAACGAGTCCCAGAAGATGAACAGTGTCCCCATGTGATTTCAATGAGGGTGAATGAAATGCATTTCATACTAAACCTTTTATTAGAGGTAGACTGATTATGTATGAAGGCCTTGACTCTGCTCAGTTTTTGTTACAGTCACCATGATTTCAAAGCAGATTTTAAGGCTATACCTGGTCTGTATTTGTTGGGATACACTTTCATCTCACCACAGTTACATCCAGTTCTCCTGCAGGTGACCATTTTGGCTGTCGAGTGCGACTTAACATTTTTATCGGTTGCTCTGGTGTGTCTTACATTCAGCAGTTTTCCCTGCGTGTCTCTGGTCAGCTTGTCCAGGTGGATAACAAATCTGACATTAGAATACCTTATTTCACTGTTTTCTCAGTTGTACTGTATGTTGTTGTCTGAGCTGCACTGCTGCAGCTTAGTGGAGACTAGAAGCATCTGTGTGCACAACTGCCTAGTAGCAGCTGCAGATGCAACTGCAGCATTGTAACATCTGTCAATAGTCTGGATTTGCAGTGTTTATGTGGCATCGGTAAACTGCAGCTTCAGAAAACAACACCAGTTACACTCTCCCCTACAAACTGCACGAGTCTCTGCACCACCACAAGTAAATCCTCAACCTGTGGAAAACAATGAGATATAATAAAAGAAACACACATTCTGTGTTGCATTCATGGCCGACAACCAATGTTCTGAACCTACACTGGCAGTGATGGTGCAACGGTTAAGTCTCCGGGCTACTGATCAGAAAGCCAGAGGATTGAACCCCAGTGCCGCCATTGTTGGGCCCTTGAGCGAGGCCCTTAACCCTTACTGCTCCAGGGTCGCCTAACCATGGCTGACCCTGCACTCTGACCCCAACTGGGATATGCAAAAACAACATTTCACAATACTTTAAAAATGCATTTGTGACAAATAAAGGTTTCTTTCTTCTTTCTTAATTTGAGATGTTAAAAAAACACAACGTCACTAAGAAAGTTGACCTATGCTGTGGTAGGTTCATGGTCCCCTCCATGCAGTGAGGAGTCAGGAATAATGATAACATTTAACACTGCTTATATTGTAACCAATAAAGAGCCATTTACTACCTTTTTGAGCTTTAAGTCCTATATTATCCCGATGAAACAAGTCGGGTTAAATGTACAAAGCCTTTATCTGTGCCTTTGCTCCTGCTGCTCATTTATACTATGTGTTAATAAATGGGAACTGTTAGAAGAGGTAACACTTAGGATGTAATATTCAGCATCAAATAACATGATGAAGTTAGTCTGGAGCCCTGCATTTATAACTTTTGGCACAATACAACATCTAATTGAATTTAAACTTCTAAAAATGACATCACCAACTTTTACAGCTACACTGTTTTGTAAATTACACATTATCAGGCAAATCAATTGCACAGTCCTGCACACTGGAAATAGTTCTTTCACTTTTTATCATCTAAAATTCTTGAACTTTACTGCAGTTGCTGTTTATTTGGCCTGTAATTCGTCTTCGCTCTTTATTTGTCTTGGAAATCTTTGTGTCCCTCTTTGAAAACTGTCTACCTGTCAGCGTTTACTGCTATGCACCACATCAAATAGGTAAAAACCTACTTAGTGATGAAACTGATTCTGATTCTTCACTTTAAAAGTTCAACTGGAGTGGTTTTTAATTTTAAAGTAGCCACAATAAATGCAAAGTACTGTCACACAGCTCAGCGTTCACAGCTTCCGATCACTAAAAAATGCATCTTTAAGACACAACAACTGTGTCTGACAAGTTACATCAGAAGCTGTTCTGCAGCTTTTCTTTTGTTTCCAACGTTGAGAATTAACCTTCGGCCTGAGGACAGGAGTCATTCTGAGCAGGGTGGGAATGGACCAAGTGACACTAAGCTGCTGGGTAAAGAGCCTCAGGCCTTTCGTCATCATTAAAATGAACAACTCCATTTGAGAACGCTTCTTTCCTCTACGAAAATCTTTGTGGGTATGAGCTGCATCCATTATGGGTGTAGAGAAGCAGTGGTCAATATTTATTGTACACGAGCAATAATCACTGTGTGACCTCGGATCTGAAAGGGCTCACATGGCCATAAAGTAAGATTAATATGTCAAGTTAATTAAAGTTTAAAGTTAATACAACAGCCCTGCAATAAAGACTTTTTGAAGTCTTTAATACCGAGTTTGTTGACACTCATTGGACTCAGTGGTATTTTGTGTGATTGTATTGTTATATACAGGGTGAGAGGTGGAGACATGAAGCTTCCATGTGATGCAGTGAAAGTGTGTTTGCATTGGAGTCTGTGTCCACATCCTCACGTCTGGAGCTCCAACTATAAAGTTATGATTTAATGAAAGGAGCACAGCCTATATGGAGATAAGCTCCATCCATCCACGAACACACAGAAAGCTGTCAGCCACACTGATTTACAATAGGGCCAGTTTGACCAGGGTACACGGCAGCAGCTGCAAATTAAATCAGGTAGAGGAACACAACTGTGTTAAGGACAGCGGTGCGCCCACACTAATGAGATATGGAGCAAAGAATAACAAGAACAAAGAAAGATGGCCTCAGTGTCTCGCTCTTCCTTCCCTCTTTGTTTGCCTTTCAACCACTCAGAGAGAAGAGAAACTGCATTACTGAAATCCCTCAGGCGAAGATTAGCATCTCCAGCCTCTAATGCTGGAGAGGAGAGGGGTGGCTGCTGCTCGGCGCACATGTAGGAAGTCACGGGAAGGACGGGGTTTGGATTTCTTCTGGAGATTACTTTTGTCTCCTCCGAGCACCATGGGAAAGAGATTTGGGGGCAACGCTAATTCATCAGAGAGTCCCTGTTTTTAGTGGCAGCTCAGGGCTGGATCACGCTTCTGTAGCCAGTGTTGTGAATGAAGGCACTGACAGAGCATCTTTAAGTCATGAGGTAGCTCATGGAAGCTGAAAAACCATTTATAAATATACATCCTGTGCAACTGTCTTTTTAAAGGTTCCAAAAGGTGTAAAGTAAAAAGCTGTTAAGACATGAAGACGCTCACTTCTGCTAATTAGCCTCCCAGCTTTACAGGTCAGTGAGAATTTGACCCAGGTGTTACCTCATACCCAGCCAATAGTAGTCCAGCTTAAACTCTGTATAGCTCCGCCCCCTCACTGCTTCCAGGTAAACCAATCAGAATAAGCAGCTGCCTCACAACCCAGCAGGTTTATTTACTTTCTACGGCTACTTCCGTCTAAAATGTCTCTAAAAGCTCACCAAATATTCTGCTGTTGGCTGAAAGAGTGAACACAAGAGTCTTCATGCGCTCCCAGCATCTGAGGAACTGAAGACCCAGTGGAGAACTTTATTTGAATTCACCACAACAACAGGAAAATCTTTAATGTTAGTGTGTTGCACGGCTAATGTGGCTAACGTTACCACTAGCTTAAATCGTATGCCCACAGGTTAGCGCTCTGTGTAAACTGAGGAACATTCAGAGATGGTGGAAACTATAATTTGAATGTTTACATCTGTTAGCTTCTCTCCTGCTCTCTGTGCTCACATAAACGGCACTTTAACACAACCTAGCTCCTGTTACAGTCTTTCTCATTAACATATTTTTCTGTTTCTGTTGTCAGACGACTGAACAAGCATGAAACAGTGACTGAAACGGAGCCCATTAAGACGAAATGTTAGCTAGCAGTTACCTCCGACCAAGTCACCAAACAATGAGTATAAATAAACAGCTCCACGACAAAGATCGCTCAGAGACAAAGCTGGAAGCGATAGAAAGTCTCCTGCTGTCAGCAACCCTCCAGTCCACTGTTTTGCTCTGTGCTGTCAGACACAGAGAGAGTTTTCTTCCTGAAGGGAGCGGGAACAGCAGCAGCTCATTGCCTTTCAGAGCAAAACTGAAGGTTAAAAACAGGGGTCAAGGTGAAATTATCTATTCTTGCGATATTTTGAGTGGAGACATGAGAAACTTTCATTACTTTGGCTGTAAAGGGGTACAACACAAACATGTGTTTCCTGTCTGTTGGATAACGGCTTAGACTCAGGATGTTTGTGTCATCTTCTCAAAACTGCAAACATTTACTGCAAAAACTAAAGTGGGCAAATCTGGAACATGTTTGGATCCGTTACAAGCGGTCATTTAACGACGCCTGTTCACTCACGTTGACATAATGCAGCAGGTTCTCCTGCTCGTTGACTTTGTAGGTCTGCACGCCGTACTCTTTGGCCAATCGGAGGATGCGGTTCTGCGTCGGTCCGATGTACGCCCCACCCAGATCCACCCATTTTGTTTCCTTATTCTGAAAACAAAAACAAAACAAACACACAAAGAGGAGAACATTAACCTTACAATCTACTTTTGGCTCTAGTGATGGTCCAGTTTCATGCAGTATGTATACACTTGGGACGAATAAAGCACCTTCACTTTTAATCAGCTGTTATAAGTCAGCTCTAAAACTTGTTTATACTTGACATCGTGATGTAGCTGTGCAGAGGATTGTGGGTCAGAACGCTGGCTTGCATATTGCAAAATCCGACAAGCTGTAGTAGAGCAACCTGGTGTTTTTGGCTACCATATTGGACGTACTACGCATTGCGACACACTAAATCTATTTCTGGTGTGCCCGAGGTTTAACTAACACAACTGCCCAACCTTTACTCGGCTCCAAACTAACTGATATCAAAGAAGCCGTCGGCCTGCATTTTGTTTAAACAAACAGTCAAGCGTAAACTTTGCAAACAGCGGTTTGTGTATCACGGCTCAACAGCATGCTCCCATGTGTCACACCATATAATCAAGTAAAGATAGACTGTAAGCTGTTATAAACTTTGTCCTGTTCATCTGTCAGCGATCATAAAACACAGCAGTAGATTGTAAATAAATAATGGAAGCATGAAGCCGTGAGTACAGCTCATTTTGTTAATTATCTTATCTCTCTTCATGCATCTGTGGTGGCAACAGTCTCCACAGAACCACGTTCCCATACAGCTAAACTGAACTCTCAGTTACGTTTTGAGGGAAACATATTTTCTGCCAGATTGTTTGTAACACATCACAAATATGTTTTAATTAAAATATTTTTCCAGCCAACTAATAATACACCGATCAGGCATAACATTATGAAGATCTGTCTAATACTGTGTTGGTCCCCCTTATATGGTCTAAAATGCTCTGAACCATTGGGCATGGACAAGAGGACCTCTCAGGGTGTCCTATGGGGTCTGGAACCAGGACGTTGGCACTGGATCCTTTGGGTACTCTGGCTTGTGCAGAGTGGAACAATCTAACTTGTTCCTCTGCATCCTGTTGATGCTTGATCACAATGGGGTGTAGGAAGTTTGGAGGTCTTCATATTGGTTCTACAGTTCCATCCTGGTCTTACCCGAACAGTGAAGGTTCGACCGCCGACTCGATCTCTGGCCTCCAAGACGACAGGATTCAGGCCGCTGGCTTTCAACAACTTTGCTGCACTCAAACCTGCAGACGGACACAGAAACAAGCACACAGGTGAGTTTAATTGCTTTCAGAGTTTTTCAAAGTAAAAGCACAGAGGGGTGAAAGGAGGTCAGGGAGTTTCCTGTGTAGAGGAATTTCTGGCGCCTCCCAAAGAAGTTTCAGTCCAAGGAAAACCACCTGCAGGAAAACGATAAAGAAATAATGTGCTTTTAACAACCGGTTTGTTAAATGAGGTGTCATTTCCTGAGCATAATAGGCGAGTTTGGTCATCAGATTATCAGAAATAACAGGAAAAAGCGTCCCGTTCTGTCAAATAAGGCTCATTTACTCTGCACAGACTAAAGGCCTGCTCGGAGCCAACAAACACCTGGGAGGTCTGGGAGGTTTTGTGCCACACCTTCCTAGAAAGCAGCCTTTCATCGAGTCTTTGTGAGGTCTTTGCTGCATGATTAGGTAACTTTCAGACAGGCAGGATGGATGAAGGGGATTATTTGGAAAATCTGGCTGGAAAGATTAAAACAGTTTTTATGATGGAGCCAAATCCGGTGCCACTTCTGCTCGTCAGCACACTGTTGTTGTTCTGCCTGTTGGAATAATTTTAGTTTTACGCTTTTACATTGTAGAATTTTAACCCTATGAATCCTAAAACCCTAAAAATCTGCAAAATTGCACCATTTATCTGAACCCGAAAGTGTAAAAACAGAATAAAATATCAGAAATTCTACTTTCCACTGGACGTGCTGTTCCTTTAGAAACCAAGTCCAAGCTTAAAATCAGGATTTGCTTAAAAATCACTTTATTCTACATGCCTCTTTTAAATATTTACAAGGTTCTACTTTCCCATGGTCCTTGAACTAGTCATGTGTGGTTTCGTTGGGTCAATTAATTACATTTAAGAAAAAAATGTTGATATTAAGTCACAATCATATTATTTTACAGGTCTCACTTTTTAAAAAAATTACCAAAAATGAACAATTGGCAACAGATTCTGAAGAAAAGCAACAACAACAACAAAAAAATCATGGATTATTCAACTGAACTGCAGGCAGTGTTTCCACAGAGCAGAGAGGAGATGACAAAAGAGAGAAAAATGAAAAATAAAATAAATGCAAAAAAAAAAGGTTCAGGATGGAAATCAAAATGCGGTTCTTGTTGAGAACCGGTTCCCAGTGCTTCAGTTCCTTGGAATCATTTGCCAATTTTGCAGATGATCCCCTTATCGAAACATCCAAGTGGCACAAATGCTCGAAAGTTTGGTTACATTTGATGAGAAAGGATGATAACAGGGCGACGTGCAGCACTTGCAAAGTGGATATTTCATCAAAGGGAGGAAATGCTACCAATATTTAGAAACATTTGCACACACATAGCATGAGATAACGATTCGCTCCGGGGTCAATCTCAACCCAGCAGCAGCGGCAACGTCAATGAGAATCGACAAGAGAATCAATAAAGAACCGAATCATTAAGCAGAATTGAAAATGGAATCAGAATCGTAAAAGTCTTATCAGTTCCCATCCCAAAAAAAGGTACAGTAATCCCTCGTCTATCGCGGGGGTTAGGTTTAAGAACCCCCCATGATAGACGAAATCCGCAAAGTAGCGATCTTATATTTATTTTATTACTTATATATATTTTAAGGCTTTATAAATCTTTCCCACACTCTTATAAACACTGGCTTTGATCACCGCCAATCAATCAGAGACCGACTAGCTCAAGCAGAAGCGGCCGTAGCTGCGTTTTCCATACATGTGTTTACTCATCTGCTGTACGCTACGTATTTTATATACAATCTAAAAATCCACGATACGGTGAGACTACGAAAAGTGAACCGCGATTTTGATCAAGGGATCGAGTTGTTAGAAGATACATTCAACATGGTGAAACATCTTTCTAGGGCTGATATGCAGACACATATTTATAAACTTTATTTCAGACACAATTGGTCCATAAAAAAAGAGCACAGAAAAACACAAGACACTAAAAAAAACACAAACACTTCATCCAGTGACTCCAAAATAAGGATGTGTACCTTGTACTACTCTTATTAGGCTCAGTTAAGTCCAAAATAACTTTATTTTGTGAGTCATTCAATCGACCCATAAATTTATACATTAAATTTCTAAGCACTGCATGCATGGTGGGAACATTTCTACCAACCAACATTTCACTTGTGCTGGTCCACCTGGGGAGCCTCAGCAGAATTCTGAAGGCATCGCTATACGCCGCATATATTTAAAGAAATCTGTCTTTTTTGGGCTTTTCTTAAATTATTTTTGACATTATTGCTGCACAAAAAACACAATGGCACTACATTCTTGAAAAACAAAAAATTCTGCACTCAAAAAGCTGCCAAAACCAGAAATTCAGTGACTTTTCGGTTGAACTGCAGGCAGTGTTTCCTCACAGCAGAGAGGAGACGACAAGAGAGGAAAATAAAACACAATGGATCAATAAAATAAATGCAGCATGGCTCAAAAACAGTGAACAGAGGAGCAAGTAGTTGAAGTTACATTCAGCATGGTGAAACATCTTTCTACAGCTGATGTTCAGACGCATTTTAACAGGAATTCAACATTTTTTTTGAAATATTTTATATCATTATTACTACTATTACTACTTTCTGAGTTCTCTCTCCTTCTAGTCCTGGTTGTTCTGTTTCCAAAGAGGTGCAGGACTTCATACTGCAGTAAAAAACAAACCCACAGTGGGTAGAAATGACACGGGAGCGGGAGGGTTAAATGACATTTGCTTTTCAAATGACTTGAAAGGGAGCCGTGGGAAAGATGGGAGCAGAGGAAACGGCAAATCAGAAACCAGCTGACCTGCTCAGGGTCATGTGATCACGTGAGGCGAGGGAGAGCAAGGAGGGGAAATCGACTTCAACAAGATTGTAGGGCAGAAAAAAAACAGCTTTTCACACACTGACCTCCGGGCAAACCCTGTCAGAGCTTTAATTCAATCACACATAACATAAATGAACTTAGACACACACATATATACATATATAGGGGATTAGCATGCAGCATATGGCTCAGCAGTGTGCAGGTCAAATGCATAGAAGTCACAGGAGAGGGATTTATATAAGATACTGCTGCTGGAATATCCAAAAGCATGTGGACACTTAAACATCACACCCATGAGGGCTTTCTGAACAAACCCACAGGGGTTAACAGGCTACTATAGCAGCTTTCACTCTTCTAGTTTGAGGTTTTCTTCAGGTTTATGGATTCTGACTTCAGGAATTCAATCCATAACAGCTGATTTGGGCACTGATGTTGGCTGATAAAAC
This sequence comes from Dascyllus trimaculatus, assembly GCA_024666655.1. Taxonomy (NCBI): domain Eukaryota; kingdom Metazoa; phylum Chordata; class Actinopteri; family Pomacentridae; genus Dascyllus; species Dascyllus trimaculatus. Next base: position 8,546,585 of record CM045456.1, read on the forward strand.
CCGGTTCAAGCTGCTGTTATCCAATCCCAATTTCAACTCTAAGAAAATAAAACACTTCCTGTGTGTTTAATAAAGAGCAACCAGTTCAGTAAGTTCATTTTTAAAAGGTGGCCTAATCTCAAATAACAGCTATTTTCATTCCTCTTTTAAATATTTACAACATACTGCTTTCCTGTGTGGTTTTGTTGGGTAAATTAATCAAATTTAAGAATAAAATGGTGATATTTAGTTACAGTCACTTCATTTAACAGGTCTCATTAAAAAAATAAACAAACCGTTGGCACCAGATTCTAAAGAAACTTGAAAACTAATGGGGTTTTCAGCTGAACTGCAGGCAGTGTTTCCACAGAGCAGCGACTGAGACTAAAACTAAGCATACTGACAAAGATAAAATGAATGAACACAAAGGATCAACAGCAATTTTCAAGCTACGTTCAAATCAATTCCGAGATTTTCCTCTATGTTCTGATCGATGTTGGTCTTCTGTCGATAGGACTTGACATGAAAAATTTACTTATGAAGCAAAAAATGTAAGAATCTTCGGGTAAAAAAAGAAGCTGGAAGTGCTGCGGCTGAGCAAATTTGCCGTTATTTGAAAGAAATTGATGTATTTTAGGGACTGGAAGTTTTTCAGACTTTATTTTATTTAAATTACAGACAATAACAACTAAAATCTAAAAAAAAAAAGTAGAAATTTACATGTTGAATGTTAAAAAAAGGCCAAAACCGATAGTAATTTGTGGTTTTACATGAGTGTTTGACAGTAAAATTACAGTAGTCCCTCGCCATACCGCAGTTCACGTTTCGTCGTCTCACTGTATTGCATATTTTTTAAATGTATACAGTTGCTATAGCAACCAGAGCACTGTGTTCTGTATCCTGGGTTCTGATTGGCTCAGCGACCGTAGCATCAGTCTCCTCCTCCCAGCATTCGTTCAGCATCCTTGTCCATGTCACATCAACGTCTGATCGCTGCGCATAGTGTTGCTCTGTGGTGTTATAAAATTTTCTTAAAAAATTTAATTTATTTCAAACCCCATGATGTCGATTAAACGTTCTGCGACTTCTAAGGCTTCTTGAACCCAAGCACCAGAGGGAGATGCTTACCATCGCAGAAAAGGTGGAACTCCTTGACACGCTAAAGGACGGGAGAAGCTGCACGACTGTACCCATAAAGAATTTTATATGTTGTTAGAATTACGTAGGTTTAAGAGTGTAGAAAGTGTTAAAGAGCATAGGAAGTGTTTATAAGAGTGTGGAAAAGGTTAATAACAGTGTGGGGAGGGTTAATAAAGCCTTAATATATATATATATATATATAAATAATACAATAAATATAAGGTTGCTACTTGGCAGATTTCGTCTATTGTGGGGGGGTTCTGGAACTTAACCCCCGCGACAGACGAGGGATCACTGTTCACCATTTGAGGCAAGGCAAGGCAAAGCAAATTTATTTGTATAGCACATTTCATGTACAAGACAATTCAAAGTGCTATACATAAAACATTAAAAGCATTACAGAAAGAGAAATAAAACATAATTAAGACATTGCAAAAATTAAAATAATGTAGAATAATTATGCTAAAATGATTAAAAGCAAGATAAGTTAAAAGATACTGTGCAGATTTCATGCATAGGCGCATGAGAAAAGAAATGTTTTTAACCTGGCTTTAAAAGTTTCTACATTTTGTGAAAGTTTCATCTCCAGTGGCAGTTTGTTCCACTTTTTTGCAGCATAAAAGTTAATGCTGCTTCTCCACGTTTAGTCTGGACTCTGGTCTGGACTAGCTGACCTGAGTTCTTGGATCTGAGGGCCCTGCTGGGTTTATATTCTTTGAACATATCACAGATGTATTCTGGACCTAAACCGTTCTGGGATTTGTAAACAATCAGTAGGGTTTTAATTTGAGTGTATTTAAATCAGCAAAAAATAAAAATATTTTACAATTATTTGCTGTTGTTTTCACCACTTTTACAGTTTTTTGAGCATAACAGTATCCCAAAGTATTTTAATGTATTTTTTCAGGCACCAGATTTTCACCAGGGTTTTTTACAGTGTAGATTTTCTATTACATAAGACAAAACAGACTCATTGCCTTCACAATACTCGGACCGAAACCCCTTTATTGTTATTTATTCAGTGGCATGGTCCCACTGAAGCAGGAAAAATCTTCTTCAAACTGTTTTTGTAAAGTTAGAAGCACAAAATCTAAAACATCACCGTGAGAAATAGTGTTGAAATGACATTTTCTAAGCACTGAAGCTCACGGATGTCCACACGCTTTGATCATGTTTCTGGTAATGTGGCAACAAAAGCCGGAGGTAACTCGCAGCCGAGGGTGGAACACGTCAGCTGAGCACCAACACACATCTGTGCAAATGTTTTCCTGGCCTTCGCCCTGAATTCCCCCTCTTCCCTCTCCATCTTCACCCCCCCTGTCGGCTCTCCCTCCAAATCCCGCTAAGCCCCGCTGCAGCTAGCGAAGGTTTATGTGAGTTTAAACTCAGTTTGTTCTGCATTACCCAACTTCAGCCTCCCCTCCCTGTGCAAACACGCCCAGCCTGCCAGGCCTTTGGAGGAAGCATTAGCCCTGACCAGAGGACGCTTCGCCAATCTTCCCCCGTTAAATTGATGCTATTACCTGCGCTCAGCTCCAAAGGTCAGCGTCTGTCTTGAGAAACAAAGAGCATCTGTCTGCGTTTCTTTGTTTATGCCTACAGCAAATCACCGCAGAAAGTAGCTTCCTGTTGGGCTTTGATCACAGGGCTTGTTTGTCCTAATTGAGGCTTTTTCTTTTTGCCTAATAAAAAAAAAAAAAGCTTTTGTGGCAGATCAGCATAAAGCGATCATCATTTCAAAGAGACGGAGCTTCTCTCCGGTTGTTTGAATGAAGACATCAACATGCTAAGAGCGTTTCTGAGCTCCTTCGGCCGAGAGGAGACGGATTGCAATGCAGCTCGCGCAGGAGAAGAAAAACATGACATTATGTGCGAGGAATTTTTGTTGTGGGGAAATGTGCAAAGGAATAAATCAAACAACTCCAACAACAAAACCATCCCACCACACATGGAATCGGTTTGCCTTCTGCATTTGTTATTTCTTGGAGAGACTGCAGCCGTGCACGAACGCCTGAAGATCTGACTGTCTGTGGAGCTGTGTCTTTAGCTGTAACACGCATTCACAAGCAGGAAGGGAGCACTGGAAACCCCTAAAACCAACCAGCAGGCTTGAAACGCATGTTATCTCTTTTAAAATTTAACAAAATAACATCATTTATCAGAATCAGAACAGAAAAAAATGAAAAAATTCTCAGACTTTCCACTTTTCTGATGGTCCTTGAACATATCATGTGAGATGTGTGGTTTCATAAACAAAAAAAAGCTTAAAATTATCACTTAAAATCATTAAAATCACTAGAATAAGACATGCAGAGTAATATGTTTGCACCAGTTTCTGTTAAAAACTACAAATTGTGTGCTGTTCACTGCAACCGAGAATCTGTGATGAACAGTCAAATTGTTTTCAGATGAACTGCAGGCAGTGTGAGGTTTTTAGACAATACATTCAACATGGTGAAACATCTTTGCAGAGTTGATGTGCAGACAAATATCGAAAGAAATTCACCTTTATGGGCTTAATAAAATACTTTTTGTTGAGTAAATTAATCAAATTTAAGAATAAAATGGTGACATTTAATCATAGTCACTTTATTTTAATCTCAAATAATGGCCATTTTCATGCCTCTTTTAAATATTTACAATATTCTGATTTCCCACTGTCCTTGAACTAATCATGTGCAGTTTTGTAGGTAAATTTAAGAATAAAATGGTGACATTTAACCAAAGTTACTTTAATTTACAGGTCTCATTAAAAACAAACGACCAAAAATAAAGCATTGGCACTTGATATGAAAGAAACAAAAAATTTTGCACTCAAAAAGCCGCCAAAATCAAAAATTCAGTGATTTTTCGGCTGAACTGCAGGCAGTGTTTCCTCACAGCAGAGAGGAGACGACAAGAGAGTAAAATAAAACATAATGGATCAATAAAATAAATGCAGCATGGCTCAAAAGCAGTGAACAGAGGAGGAAGTTGTTAGAAGATACATTCAGCATGGGGAAACGTTGTACAGCTGATGTGCACACACATTTTTACAGAAATTCTGTTTTTTCTTGGTCTTTTTTTAAATATTTTGTCACTGTTAGTGTGTCTTACTGCAACAAAAATGCATTTCCAAGTTCTTTCTATATCTAGTCATGATTGTTCTGTGTCTGTAGAGGTGCAGGACTTCATATTGTAGTGAAAAATGAGCACACAGTGAGTAAAAATGTGAAAAAAGGAAAGTGATAAAATATTATTGGAGTGTTGCGTTGACCCATCCATGACTGGAGAAAGTGCTTCATTGGATTCAGTGTTAGTTTATAAGTGCAGGATGTGTCATAAACATTCATTTTATGTTGTCGTTTTTTATTGTAATATATTTGATTTTAGGATTTCATAGTAAAAAGGAGTCTAATTTTACCCTCAGTACTAATTTCAGTTTCAACTTTTCTAAATCTTTTTTTATCCTTAAGACTATAAGTTGATGTAGGATGGAGCTCAACAGAGACGAGCATCAACTCATCTTTATTTAAAGTAATCTGTTGACCGTTATCTGGCTTAATCGATAAGTTGTTTGAAAATGGTGACGAATGTCCAGTTTGATGCACAACCCAAAGATCTTCAGTTTACTGTCACAGAGGAGGAAATTAATCAGAAAATATTCACATTAGAAGCTCCAATCAGAGTATTTAGACTTAGTGCTACTACTTAAACCCATTAATTAATTACCAAAGCAGCTGCAGCTCTACTAGATAGCTTACAAAGAGAGAAGTTTATATTAAAACGTCCCACTGAGTTGAGCAAGCCTCATATGAACTTAATATATTCTGTCCTCCATTATTTACATTGGCAGCACATTCAGAAAATGTCTTGTATTGGAACTATTTAGTTAGTAAATAGTAGTCAATAAGCAAAAGTCAGTTTCAAAGTTTGTTTGGCCACCTGATTTTATGACGAAACTTATTATTTAATCTTTAAACAGGATTAAGTTTTCCCTTTCTGTCTGCAGCCACTAAAGAAGCATGAAGTGGCTGCAAATGGAGGGAAAAGGTCAGCCGGTGTTTGGTGAAAGCCATGAAGAATCAAAGAAAGCAGATCCCTCCTCACTGTAAAGCCGCATTTCCGGTGCTGCTGGAGGATTTCTGCACCTAAATACACGAGTGATATTTATCAGAGCCATGCAGTCAGCTTGGAGCGCAGCTGGAACTCCTCGCTGCTTTGTGAATATGCATTTAAGGAGGGAGGAGATCTGATCGGCGATTGTACTGTACATGAGAACACGCAGCAGGATGTGGGAGGGAAGACTCGGCACCTGCAAGACAACGGGCTTCAATCTGTGCTCATCTCATACGATTGAAGTGTGCAAAGAAAAGGAAGGAAGGTAAAGAGAGAGGAGCAGCAAAACCAAAGCTGGGTTCCAAACAATCAGAGGAGAAATCTGGTCCGACCCGATGTGAAGGATTTACAGACACTACAAGCAGTTTCTGGGTGTTCTGTTTTGTTGAATCACTGCGGACTGAAGTTTCACTGCAATATAAAACCCTGAACCTCAATGGAAACAGAACAACCATGACTAGATGTCTTATGTGCTGCATGACAAACTCAGGAAGCCATAAATCTAGAAAATAAAAACAAAAGTTGAATTTCTGTCAGTATTAAGTTTCTAAAAATTGAAATCAACATGTACAACCCCCCAGCCCCAGGTGTCACCAATACTAGTAAAATGTGTGGCTCCACATATGATGGATGTCCTCATCATTAATTTGTTTCCATACTGCTCTCCTTGCCGCTCGGTGAAAACACTGCCTGCAGTTCAAACTAAAGGTTCCTCAATTTTTGTGGCTTTATGGCTTTTCGGTTGTACAGTGTAGATTTTTTTTTTGTGTTTTTAAAGATTTTGGTGCAAATGTTTGGTGAATATTTAAGCAAGACATGCAGACGGATGTGATTTTGATAAAAATCCATAAGTTTAAGTTAATTTCAGTTTGAAAATCCAACGATTCTTTCAGTTTTTACACTTTCTGGCTTTGATAAATGGTGTCATTCTGGCACTTTTTAAAAAGATAACCAGCCTTTTAATGTCTTTGGTGTTCAGAGAGTCAATCCTTCAAGTCCGAATGCGTCGTCGGCGACACTTTGGAATGTCGTAATTATGTCACGGTTTATCAGGGAAAAAATCCAACAGTTTCTGAAAGCCGAGACGTTAAACTTTACAGCCAATATGGCGTCATTACAGTTATTTTATTCATGCCCCCTCAGGAAGCTCGTGAAGCAGCTCCTTTGTTCCCTGGGAATTCACACACAGCGGCGGAGCAGAGAGTTGCCCTGTGTGATAAAAAAAAACCACCTGCACATAGTCTCCAATTTATGGCCTGTTTTGCACATTTAGATCCAAAGACTCACAAATTTTGCAGTAAATAGTTTTATACTTTTCAAATTTCAACTTTAACATGAAAAACCTGCAATTTATGCTCAATTTCATCGTTTTTATCCTACTAAAACACTAAAACCAAATTCAGTTTTTGTGTTTTTCTTCATTTTTTCTTCTCCTATAACATTCAGTAAATCGTAAATAACCGCCAGATATTGGAAGTTTCATGTCTTCTGAAAAAATGGGCAAAAGCACTGACTCACAGGACATTATCGGACCCTTTTGAAATTAAAATAAGAAAAAAAAGACCAGGCGGACATTTTGATGCTGAGGTATTAAAGGGGATCCTTGCAGATTCTTTAGAGCCACCCTGATAATATCCAACACGCCAAACAACCCTTATCATTTTAACCCATGATGCTAACATTATCTGCAGATATTAGACTGTTAGTTAAAGCATCACCTCCAGTTTTTGCTGGAAAAACAGACAAACCACGCTGAGAAAAACCATTTTCCCTTCCAGACTCGTCTTTGCTTTTGTTTTATTCTCAAAGTATCATTAGAATTACAGCGAGTCGTTGCTCCTCAGACTCCATTTAGTTTCCATCTGTCTCCCCATGAGGAGGTGCTGCTCTGCTCCTACTGACACTATAAACTTAATACTATCCTGCAGCGTGTGATGATGCATTATTATTATTATAATTAGCGTGTGCAGGTTCGAGATTAGAGAGAAGAATCACTTAAGTTTCTCCTCATGTACAACCTGATTTTAATTTCTGCATTCTGACTCTTAAATCTGATAATTCAATGAGGGCTGAGGACTCATTACACATGAAGTTCACTAAACGGCTCTTAATTCACCTTTTGCATGTCTGTTTGTATCTGTTCATCTTTTTCATTTCCGTAGAAGTGTGTTTAATGACTTTTTTTTTTTTACCACCAATAACCGACATGTTTTCTCAGGTGGAGTTGAGTTATTGAAGCTACCTCTACAGACTGAAGCCATGCAGGCAGAGCGGAGCGGTTCGGTGCTCTAAAGTGGGTTAATTCTGATTCCCTCTCTGCTGTTGTGTCTCGGTTTGTGCGTTTGTGCTGCTGATTCACCGTCGCTGCCTCTCCGCTCGGCGCTGCAGCACCTTGAGGCTCTGCCTGACCCAATTGTCTGGCGTCTCGGGGAGAACAAAACGCAACCGACTGCGTGTGTTTGTTGCTTTTACACTCGAGTTTCAGAGACGCTCTTATTTCTGGAGCGGCTCGGCAGCAGTAAACACACACATGCTGTTTTTTATCCTGTGGCCCGGAGAAAGCCGGGGACAGACACAGTTTCCTTGACAACGGTAATTGTTAAGATGGAGCCATTTGGCAGGAACAGACTGTATTTGTATCATGAAGAGATGCCCCCTTCGTCTTCAGCTGCTTCTGGACTGAATCTCTGCCATCGGTCATTTTATAATATAACAAAACTTCCCAGAAATGCTGCTGCTGCACTAAAACACAGCTCAGCTCCTCCACATCTCTGTTAAATACTTACAACGGCGTCACATTAATGCATCAAAGTTTTGCAATGTGGACCTCATACCCCACCACATGGAAACAACATCAAACCATCAGGAACATGCTGAGGAACATGACAGTGACCCAACATGTTGATTTAACCTCCAGACTTCCTACACCCCATTCTGATCAAGCATCAAGTAAGGAACAAGTTGGATTGACAGAGGCTCCACTGCACAAGCCAGAGTACCCAAAGGATCCAGTGCCAAGGTCCTGGTTCCAGACCCCATAGGACACCCTGAGAGGTCCTCTTGTCCATGTCCAATGGTTCAGAGCATTTTGGACCACATAAGGGGGACCAACACAATATTAGGCAGGTGCTCATGATGTTATGCCTGACTGGTGTATCTCATCTGGCCTGGGAACACCTCAGGATCCCCCAGGAAGAACTGGAAAGGGTTGCCGGGGGAGGGACCTCTGGAATGACCTGCTTCATCTGTTGCCTTCACGACCCGACCACGGATAAGCAGAAGAAAATGGATGGATGGACTTTCTTTAGTTTGGGCTGAATACTATTTTGTTAAGTTGAGACAAAGATTGGGTTTGGGTTCAAATACACTCGTGCAAATGCAAAAACCCTTTTTTTTCTGTTAGAAAAGTCCCTAAAAAACGTGAATTTTTGCTGGAAATATGTTTTGCACTGTGGACCATCTTAACTGTTTGACGTGGCTCATCTTCCACACAAATTAAAAAAAACCCTAAAATCATCAGCTACATAAACAGGAAGCTCACATCCATGTAAACACACTCAGCTGCTCTCTTCTTCTCTGATCTGATTTATTATTTATAGGAAGGAATAACAAAGATGCTTCTCCCAGAACTCACATGAAACCTTTTATTAAACCACATTAGCTGAGTTCCTGAGTTAAATCTTGACCCCGTGTTTGTTTTATCATGTGATTCTCCCCTCACTCCACCTCCAGCTCTCCACCTGGCGTTTGGCTTTTCACTTCCACTTTTGTCTTTTGTTCTCCAGCTATAATCGAAATCACATTAACTTGTTGACTTGCAGCTTTAAACCCGTCTGCTCCTGCATCGTACGCATGAGACGCCTGCAGAGCCTGTTGATGATTTGCACATGACAAGACGAAGCAGCTTCAAGTTTGTGCCCAAAAGTGGTGTCAGGAAAGGAGATAATTGCATTTCCTGAAAATACTGAAGTATTCCTTCAGATTTAGAGCAACAACTTTACATGTTTTACATGATTTTTGACTTGACTTTGAAGATTTGAAGACATTTGAAAGACTTCGTCATTCACCTTCGCTGCTCGTTAAGAACTAAAAATGTCAACATGATTTTTGCGAACATGTTCTTGTTCACGTTGTCAATCTTGTTCCCCGTGACAGAAAAACATTTAATACTGCCTTTAGTCTGTTGTCAGGGCAGCAACACCAAGCTGCTAAATGCTGCCAGTGTGACATTTGGTTTCCTGATGCGTCTGAGCCTCGGCAAAATGTTCTTTTCACAGGAACACAAACAAAAAATCCAATAGCAGCTGAGTGACAGTGAGCCTCTCGAACCAGGCGTGTAAAAGGCTTCGTATTGATCCCAGATGGAGACATTTAACAGACACGCAGCAATCACACTTTCACCGCCTCATGTTGTCGACACCGAGACACTGATTGGATGTTTGCGGCAACGAACCGAGGAGCAATGCCGATGAGCAATTACACAACAGCTGGAAACGGACAGACAGTCGCATTACAAACAAAGACTGGACTTCAGGTTACCTTCAGGGTTCGTCTGTGAATAATTTATGAGGATGAAAACCGCTTCAGTCACCTGATATTACGTTGCACCCTGGAAATAGACTGGAAGATGACTGAATGAAGGTAAAAGGTTGATGTTTTGTTGATTTTCAGAGGACAAACGAAGGACTCTGATTGATTTCCAGCTTTTAATTGTGCAACATTTTGACATTTTTGTGTCTTTGTCAGAGTTAAAGTGGACAAAGACATGAGGAGAAAAGATAGGAGCTGCATTCTTATGTACATTTTGAACATAAAAATACTAGAAAAGGTTAAAAAAGAAAGAAAAAGTATGTATAGTATACAAACTTTTTCTCTTTTTCTCTTTAAAGTTACAAGGATTAACGTCATAAAGACAATGAAACAGATAAACACTGAATCATAGACCACACATGGAAGCGGTCTCACTTCCTCATCTGATTTTATGTTGTATTTTCCCTTCATGCAAACACTGAACGCAGCTTTCACTCCGACAACAACTGAAAAATAATTCTGCCAAACAAACACTGAACATAAAAGAGGACAGTGGGAACGTTTCCCTCAGAAACACCTGCATCAAACCTCTCTCAGATACAGACGAGGACTGGTCCAGTTGTGCAAACATCCCTCATCTAACGTGTCCTTCTCACACAATCACTGCCATCATTTGGACGAGTAACACAGCTGAGACTGCGGAGGCACATTTCACATCGAAGGCAAACACTGAGGCGCAGGCACGCAGAAAATTACAGACGGAAACACACATGAGCATGTAATGACTGTATCTGGCAGCTCGGCCTGCTGTTTGTACAGCTGGACGGAGAAAGTGGAGATCCAGGATTGCAGCCATGCAGGAGACGGTGAAGGTATAGAAGCTGACGACCAACAGCAGACTGAAGATCAACAGGTGCAGCAGAGTGGCCTTAAAAGGGACTGAAGGAAGAGCAGAAGGTTTTTTTTCAAAAGGATAAAACCACGAAAATCCTGCAGCTTTTCAAGGAAAACAGAAAAAGGTCAAAGAAGTGACGAGTGAAGGAGGACAGAGGGGAGGAATGAAGGTTTCATGTCGCTGGAGTTCCTCTGAAGATGAGGGCTTTACATGCAAATCATATTACCAGGTTATGACTAACGCCTGTACTAGAAGATACATTGGAAAAACATTAAAACGCACCTTAACGCATGAGTAAAATTAAACTGTGCTCCAGAACTTTTACTTTTAATATCTAAAGTACATTTTTCGTTAAATCTTTTTACATAAAAAGCAAAACTTCCATAATAGAGAATCAAGTATTAAGTGAAGGATCTCAGGTTTTCTTTCATCGCTGGTTTTGACACACAACTTGCGATTCAAAAGTCCCGAGCACCAACAGAGAGCCAACGTTTCATGGACCTACAGCTCAGCTCTCATACATCATATTTATGGGCATGTTTGTTTTTCTTTGCTGGCATTTATGTCCTTGTCCAGATCACTCCTAGCACCAAGATCAGGGATGTCCGATCTTATTGTCTGCTGACACAAGACCCAGTCTGATACCATTTTCCTAGATAACACACACTTAAAGTACATTAAAGTTACTGAAATCAACCCGGTATATATGTCCTGCAATGTATGAGGGGGGAAAAAAGCATTTCTGCATCTAGGTAGGTGATCACAAAGGTTGTTGCAAAGCTGCAGTAGGTCTGAAATGCAACGTGGTGAGGGTAGGGTGTAGGGTGAGCTCCAAAACTCTGTATTCTCAACATGCATGTCAGAAAATGAAGCGTAAATCAGTCATAGTACCTGGTTCTAACACTTTAGCAACTAGAGGGGGCGGTCACTCGGACTACAGGCAGAAGATGTCAAACAGAGAGCATTGTGGGAGTTTACCTAGCAACGGGCACCATGACAAAGACTTCTGTGACGCTTAATAGGATTAACTACAAAAGTAGTTATCCCAGTGACAAGTCGTCTTTACAATGCAAATCAATTAACTAGAACAGCAATAACAGCACAGCTATTGTGGTACCAGTTAACTGATAATGCTGGTGATCAATAAGAATACTATTTAAAATTTGCAGTCTACATCCTGCCACCTGTGTGACAGCAGATGTAAACAAAGGATTGAGTTTAGGTTTGTGCCAATACCGGTATCAGGTAAGAAACATCTCAGATAAACACACACTTGTTTTCAGTCAGTTAAACTCAGATGTGCTTGCAGACAATAATATTCATCTCCTACAGGCCTAGACTTGAGTCAGTCCTTGGTCACATAGTAGTTGTGATGTTACTTTTTTAGTATTCTTGAAGTCCACACTACTGCCCTGCATGTGCACTGTTGCCTTTATAGCAATGTCACAGGGGGTTTAAGACTGCAGAAGGCTTTGTTTGGACTCTTGTGGACTTTGTATATGTAGAAAATATCGAACTGGCCTAACAATAACAACAACAACAACTCCACATCCCTGGTGTCCGCAGACATCCACTCTCAAACAGACTGTCACCTGGAGCACAAGCACCACTTCATGCACTTTAAACCTGCAGTAACTGATGTTTTTGGCTACTTAATGGCATATACTGTCCAACATGCACCATTATAAGAGGCTTGAGGTAAATTAGAAATGGTGTCATCGGGCGCCCTGATAGCCTAATGGTTATGTCGTGTGACCCTAGTGCCGAGGCCTAGGGGCTGTCCTGGGTTCAATTCCGACCTCGAGTGTTTACTGCGTGTCCTTCCCCACTCTCTCCTGTTTCTGACTATCCACTGTCCTATATAATAAAGGCATAAAAGGCCAAAAATACATCTTTAAAAAAAAAAAGAAATGGTGTCATCACATAGTTTTTCCAGTGGAGCGCCTCCAACTCTAAGCATCGTCTGCAGCCGACATAGCAGAGTATGCAACCCAACTGAGCAGATGGTGGTGTAGAGGTGTCCACACATGTGTATTTATATAAACAGCATATCAACATCTGAATTTATAATCAATATATCTGCATCAACTCCAAAAACCCAGAGAAGAAACAGAACAGATAAGTTGTGGCGGTGCAGCTAAACAAAGAGCTAAAAGTCTCCATTAGGCTCGGATGGAGGCACACTGAGCTGATTCTTCTCTGCAGCTTCATTACTAAGAGCATTGTTTTCTCGCTGTCTTCTGATGCTTTGTTTTTACAGAAAATATCAGTTACAGCTGCTTTTAAAAATATGCCAAAATTACTTCATGGATGAGCCAACACAGGCAAGAACAGTGGGCTGTCAATGACAAGTAGAAAAGCTAAACTAAAACAACACGCCCACATTGAGAGTCGACACGCAATGAACCCAAACACAGAAAAGGATTCTAGTACCCAAGTCCTGTTACCTCAGAATGCTTCTTTTACTATATACACACACAACACCGACAGATATATGGTTCTTCATGGGAATCCACGCACCGGTGCAGCCTTGACACGACAGAATCTGGCACTGGACCACTTCCCAGAGCTGAAACTCCGCAGACAAACATCACTGCTGCTCAACAAGTCCAAACGGGTTTCATTCTCGCAGCTTCGGCCATCAGTTCCATGAACAAAGGTCAACAGGACAACAAACACGAGCTGTATTAATCAATTAGCCAAAGTTTCCTGATTTCGCTGGGGATTGTTAGAGCCACAGTCTGTTTGCTCACTTGTCATTTTACATCTGTCATGCAATTAGCAAGTTCCAGTGGCTGCAGTTTAGGATTCATGTTATGCAGAACGTTTGACTCAGAACTGAACCTGTTCTATAAATTTATGTCATCCTTCTTATGCAGCATCACACTTTTGATGCTGTTTAATGATGAAACGCTTCATTGCATGTTTTAAATGTATGGCACTGTGAATGTTAAATTAAAGTCTGACTTAATTATATTTATGATGTAAAAAATTCAGCTTATGTTAAAATATCTGCCAGAAAAATCGCAATTTGATTCATCCCTAACCTGTATCTACTCTTCCTTTAAGTAAAGCACAACTTACACTATTTAAATTGTCCTTTTGTCCATTTTTAAAGTTTGATTTTAAACTTTTCTGGTCTCCTGTGACTCTTCAGTCTCAGTCTGACTTGCAGAATGTAGACTCTGGCTGCTTCCGCCGGACGTTTCCTCCAACTTTTGCCTCCACCTCCATTATCTACATGTTACAGTTTTAAAAACGGCAACCTGCACCCTGTAAATGTCGAGTTTTGAAGATGAATTTGCCATTCTAATGACAGTACTCGCTTCTCCGAGTACAAATCTTCCACCTAAAGCTTTTCCACCTTCTCCATTTTGCAGGGGCACCATCACTGCATCCCGGGCTGAGCAGCAACCAAGAAGATTACAGCTGATTCAAAGAAATACAAGCGACCCAGAGCGTTTTTCCCTCGATAGCAGAATGAGTGAGTTTGCATTTAAGCCATTCTCTAGTGCCAACTCAGCTCTTATGCTATGTGTCTCTTAGGCATGTGATGCTTCTTCAGTCCAGATGAATAAGAGAAGAGATGATATAAATGCATGTATGACCCTCCGACTCCTCCAATGCTTTTTTTTGATCCTTCGCTCTCGGCCTGCAAACTGGCTGCAGAGAGACTTTGGTCCAATTAAGCAGAGCACTTCTCAATAAAAGCTTCACAAGAGCAGCAAGATAAAATAAACAGACAAGTAATACAATCTTCAGGTTTTCCAAGAAGACAGATGCAGTTTGGTGGATAAAACATATAAGAGACAAACACATTTCTTTAAGAGAAATAAAAGGCAATTCAAGGCCAAGTAAAATCAGGGAAGGTGCTCCAGATAAAGTATGTTCTCTCAGGCAGATCTCCACTTAAAGATCTCCAGAAGCCTTGAAAGGAGTCAGTAATATCATAAAATCAGTCGTAAAACATACATAAGAGTCTGAAACAGAAGTGATGTGGTCATGTCTGTTGGTTGTGGTTTAAATCCTGAATCCAGTGAAGGTTTCTGGTTTTGCCTGTGACCTGCAGAAACACCTCAGGACAGTAGAAGTTCTTCACTTTGTGCATTTTTCTCCCGCACTCATTCGTTCTCTGCACCTTTTCCTTTCCAGCTGTACATCTTGTCCATAAATACGGCTGTGCTTTTCAGTCATTTGGCCAAGCAGACATGGAAACTGTCCTCAGGAGGCCTGAGCTGTAAAATCTACCCACACAAGTTGTAATTTTATAGTCATTTAACTTTACTGCCGACTCCTCCGGTTAGAAAGGACGAATCTAGCGGAGTTTATGGGGCCATGAACGCGGCCCAGTTCTCTAAATCATCCACTGCACAGTTCACCGATGGTCAGCTTGAAGGAAATAAGCCCATTTATGTTTCGCCATCTCCATCTTAACTTCCCTCTTTACTCCCCTTGCAGATACTCATTTCCCTTTCTCCCTTCTCCTTCTCTTATCTCTCAGCGTTACATTTCCCAGATTCAAGGGCTGCCGAGGCAAAAACAGGAGGAAGTGGTTTCCCTCCTTCTCTTGCCATCATTCCTGTTTTCCGCTCCTCCGCCTCTCCTCCTCCTCCTCCTCCCCCTTCGTCTTCCTCAGCATCCTCCAGGCTGCTGGTTTGATAACAGGCTGTCACAAGCGTTTACTGTTTCCTCAGAGAGCTCCTGCTGCCCCTGGAGGGCCGCGGTGCTGCTGGCGGGCAGCAAAATGACAATTGCATTTGCAGGCAAACAGAGAGACGTCTCAGGAGGACTGGTGAGAAGTGGGAGAGAGAGAGAGAAAAGAGCATTCCCTCTCCCACATGTTTCCTCAGTCCTGTGATTGGACAGTGATTGTTATATGTGGACCTCATCACGAGCCACTAAAGGGCAGCCGCATAAACCAATAGTGTAATTGGGAGACCCGAGGGAGGCGAGGCCGAGCCGCCGGGGTCTCCTGTGTTATTAAATAAACTTTTTCTTCCTGTAGCATTTGTTTTGCCCGTTTGACTGGGATCCGAACTGACACTGACCTAAATTCTTCGCCGCCTGACAGACAGACAGACAGGAAAGCAGTCGATGGAGCTGTCAGGGCAGCGAGAGGGAACAGAAAGGACGCAGGTTCCTTCGCTGTCAGGAAAAACAACTTCAGTCGACACAACAGATCGCTTCCTCTCGACTTTACACCTAAAAAGCCTGACTGATCATCCTGCAAGTGTCAGCGAGAGACAACTGCAGCCGCGATTCCATGTGATGTACCAAAAATCTGATGCAAACTTTTGAAATGTTGCAAGGAAAGGACATGGAGCAAATAAACGAGGCTGCATATTGTCTTAGAAAATGGCTGTGTGGCTGCAAAAAATAGCAAAGGAAGACGGAAAATAAACCAGAAGACACAAACTAAATTATTCCCAATCAGGGCAACTGGAATTATTCTTTCACGTCAGCTGATATCGGACACATGTCACACTGTCTGCAGGCGAAGACGATGATACAAACAGCTGATCAGTCATGTGGGTTAAATGTTCGCTTCATTCAAACTTAGATGGAAAAGGCGTTTTCTTCTTCCCTGAAGCAATATCCATCTGAAGACAGAGCCAAAACACACCTGAAGCAAGCATGTAAAACAGTAGTAGTCAAGTTTTTTCTGACATCTGCTGTTTCCAATAACTTTTTCTAATGCAATGACTCAAAATGTACAAAAAAAATCTATTGCAAAAACTTGGCTATTGAATATATGATGACCCTCAAACCCAAAACTGTTACAATCTGCATCTTTCCTCAATCTATTATCGATCAAATCACCTGAAGAGCGTGTAAAAACTTTATTAACAACATTTGGGATTTTTTTTTCTTAAATTTAGCCATTAAATGCACATCCATCCATTATCTATACACTATTCTCTGTAGGGTTGCAGGGGGGCTGGAGTCTATCCCAGGTGACTCAGGCGAAGGCAGGGGACATACTGGACAGGTCACCAGCCTATCAGAGGGCTACATATAGAGAAACAAACAACCAAGCACACTCTCATTCACACCTGCAGACAATTTAGAATCATCAGTTAACCTCAGCATGTTTTTGGACTGTGGGAGGAAGCTGGAGAACCCGATGAGAACCCACGCTGCACAGGGAGAACATGCAAACTCCACACAGGAAGATCCCAGGCGTCCTAACCGGGACGCGAACCGGGGATCTTCTAGCTGTGAGGCAACAGTGCTAACAGTGCAGCCCCTATTAAATGCACATAAAAATACTTTATTGAAACACACTTAGTGATTCACATTATTCATGTGACACCATCATTCTGCTGCGACCACTTGATTATTAATTGTTTCTATTAACAAGAAACCCTGCTCTCATTTGTTTTTCAGTTTTATTTATATGGCTCCAATTCACAACAAACACCCTTATCCTCATGGGACTATTTCCATCGAGGGCGACTGGTGATTTAAACATTTCCCCCGCATGTTTATTTAATTTACAGACATTATTCTCAGATATTATATAACTGGCTGCCAAATAATAACTGCTGAGCCCATTGAAAGGCGGTGAAACGTTTCTCACTGACAGCCTGTCATGTGTGTCATCCATTTAATTAAACTTCAAGATTTGTTCTGATGGATTCGAGATTTGTGTGAATAAATGTCTTTGCTGTGCAGCGACGTGAATTTGCATCAAAAGTTTTTATGTAACAATTGACAACAACGGCCTCGACAGATGTCGAGTGAGAAAGAGGCAGAAGAAAAGTGAACGGAACAGTTTCTACTGCACAAAGTCCCGACGTGACAAGACCACAAACCACCTCAGTAATTAGGCCAAACTACCACATCGTTGGGGTTTAAATCTGAACAGAGGCACTTTGCACAATGAAGTCAAGAAGTTATAGTTTTACATTACAGAGAGAAACCCAGCAAATCGAATGCTGCCTGAGCAGAATCAGTGCGAGGCAAAAATCTCCATTTAACAGCAGAACCAGGATCAGGGAGGGCAGACGTCTGCCTCGCCTGGTCAGGGTGAGAGAAAGAAAAGGATAGAATGAGATAGCAGTGATGTGGGGAGTTTTGTGTCGGTGAATATGGAAAAATACAGTCTGCAAAACATAAAACGAGATAAAGAAATGCGGCTATAGGCGACTTTATACTGCAGGAACTCAGGGAAGTTGCAAGATTACAGAAACTCTTACAGCCTCAGTATAAAATCAAAAGCTCCAACTTCAAAATTATGTCTGAAAACAACAACTAATTGAAGTTACTGAACATAACTCCAGGTCTACATAGGAAACACAACAATGGAGGTTTGTTATGTGAAGATATGTTCTGAATTTAGTAGGGCTCGGTAGGTAGGGCCTCGGCAACGCTCGGCAACGCTCGGCAACGCTCGGCAACACTCGGCAGCGTTCGGCGACACTTGGCGGCGGTACGACAATTCGAATATCATAATCATCATCCGAATACCACCACAACAAACAAATATTCAGATAACCGAATCGTCGGGACCAGCCCTAGAATTTAGTCACAGTAGTTGTTTAGAAGCACCTGATCCAGAGTAGTAAAAGGTTCTGCAGTTGGAACATGCACAAAGCTTCAGATAGGCCCACTATTGCCATTGCATGAATAATGTAGACACACTTATCAGCAGAAAATAAATGTACCAAGACAGTGTGCTACCAGATGAAGCTGCAGAACGTGCAGGGCTACAGATCAGCAGCCAGGATCCCAGTGATCAGCTTGTATTTGACTCTAGGGGTTGCAGCAGCAGTAAGAGCTCATATGCTGGACCCATCCTCTGAACCGACTGGATGTAGAGCAGTAGGCAGCTCTAATCAGCAGCACATTCACATGTCAGCCGTATAGGTGCAACCAGGAGTCATCTGTGACCCCCTCCCTCCACTTCCTCTTATGTAATACAAAGTGAGCTCCGGCTGATTAGCTGTTACTTAACGCGGACTGAGGAACGTTGTGGATCCGTGCGGCGCAAACCACAGCCTCCCCTCCGACCACACCCATCCCCAGACCCGGCCTTCGTCCTGGTCTCACCTGCAAAGTTACACGACCGAGCCCCCCGCGGCCAGGACGCGCACGGACACACGCACAAACACCTGCCAAAGTGCTCCAAACCCGCCTGCGTGCTCGCTCCTGCTGCGCTACGTGTCTCCAGCAGCACAAACACACACAAACACACACGCAAACAGCAGCAGCAGCAGCAGCTTCCACACCGATGCCTCTACAGAAACAATCAGCCAAATTAAAGTCTCCATAATCCCCAGCGGACGGCGGCATCAGCTCCGGAGCCACTCCGCGGCGCAAACGCACACGAGTGGGTCTTGTGCAACAGTTGTCTGGTCTCCTCACGCACACAAAAGCGCATCAGGAGCTTTGGACTCGAAACTGCGGCGACCAGAGCCTCGCAGCCTGGAAGTTTTCTCACCTGAGATGCCTCCTCCGACCACGATCACGTCGTAGGTGTTGCCGGGTGCCGTCATGGTGCTGGCTGCTGCTCGTCTCCCCGCTCAGCCGTGAACGCAGGGCGCACGGAGGAGCGCATCTGTATTAAAAGCGGCGGCCAGGCCCACAGCGCGCAGACTCCGCCCACGGATAGTAGCTCAGAGTGGAGGCTGGATTACGAGGAAGTGTCGTGAACCTGCGCCCACTTTACTTCCAGCCCATTCAGATGCACGGTGCGCGATTGCAGCACTAGAAGGACGCGGACTTTGCGCCTGGTTATCTCGTCTTATCGGCACCAGAGCGCACAACTTTGACGCACAATCTTCTATGAAAATCCAAATATGTGGCAATTAATGCACCTTTTTGTTTTGGAAAGCACATTAATCTCATTTAAAGTTACCAAAAAGACTTTTCAGGGCCAAGAAAAGCTCCTAATAAGCAACTCTGCACAGTAAAGACGCAGCTGATGAAGTCTTATAGAACCACCTGGTGCCAAAACAATACAGCTGACAGACTAGTTCCTTCACAGTCTGATTCTGCAGCAGTAAAACTCAACACAGACGTCTTTTCTTCTGTTTCTGACACAGCAGATCTGCACAAGCCAGCCCTGAAGATGTAAATATACCATGTGCATGCAGAAGAGAAACCCTCCTGGACACCGATTGGATTCATGTTCTTCATAATAAACATGTGATATGATAAAGTGTTGTTGAACCAAAGAAATAAAACATGACAGGATGCTTCCTTCCCAGTCTCATGACCATGTTTCTGTAATTACATCACATGCAGTAAAACTCCACACAGAGGAGCTGAGCTGGTGTTTTCTCTTGGTTTCTAACACAGCAGTCTTCCTTTGCAGTCCGGACTCTGCACACTCTGTCTCCAGTGATCTAAATATACCTTGTGCATGTAATGAAACCCTCCTGGACACTGGCTGGATTCACATTCTTTAGTTCCTGTTGCCCTCTGGTGGCTGGTTACATTCAAGACTCATAGTGCTGTTTCCAAGAATGAAGAATCAAAACTGGCAATGAAGCCTATTATGATGCACCTGATAATAAAATACTGCACCTGAAACTGTACTAAAGATAAGGTGTATGGAGAGTACAAGTGACTGATACAGTAGCAGTATTTCTACTACACTTAGGAGAACGAATTACATAAAACTATAATTGAAAGTACTCGCAATGATACTGAAATATTGCACATAATATGATGCAATTTACTACACTATAATGCACAATATTATACACTCAATTATTATACATTATAATGTACTATAATATAATATACTATACTTTACAACAGTACACAATGCTCCACTTTACTCCACTTTATAATACACTACACAACACTGTACTACACTACACTGTACCACACTACACAATACTCTACTAAACTGCACTACACTGTACTACCATACACTACACTGTACCACACTACATTACGCAGTACTGCATTACACTGCACTGTACTACCATACACTAAACTGTACTACACTACATTACAATGTACTACACTATATTGGACTGCACTACACCATAATGTACGACACTGTACTACACTACACTATACTCTACTAAACTGCACTACACTGTACTACCATACACTACACTGTACTACACTATATTACACTGTACTACCCTACACTAATACTGTACTACACTACACTATACTACATTGAAGTGTACTGTACTACACTATGCTACACTACATCGTACTACCCTACACTATACTGTACTACACTACACTACTGTACTAAACTGCACTGTACTGTACTAACTGTACTACAGCGCACGACAACTGTACTACACTACACCACACTGTACTATACTATACTGCACTGTACTACACTGAAGTGTACAGTACTGTTCTACACTATGCTACACTACACTGAACTGTACTACTCCAACTGTACTGCACCGCACGACAACTGTACTACACTACACCACACTGTACTATACAGTATAGTATAGTACTATACAGTGTTCTACACTGAAGTTTACAGTACTGTGCTACACTGTACTATATTATACTACACTACACTGTACTTCACTTCAATACACAACACTGTTCTACATTACACTACAATATACTGTACTACACCACACTATATTATATTATACTGCAATATATTATACTAAGCTATACTACATTACACTACACTATACTATACTATATTCTACTATACTATGCTATACTATGCTATACTATTTTATGCTATGCTATACCATGCTATACTATACTATGCTATGCTATGTTATGCTATGCTATACCATATTATACTATACTATACTATGCTATGCTATGCTATGTTATGCTATGCTATACTATATTATACAATACTATGCTATGCTATGTTATGCTATGCTATACCATGCTATACTATACTATGCTATGCTATGTTATGCTATGCTATACTATATTATACAATACTATGCTATGTTATGCTATGCTATACTATATTATACTATACTATACTATGCTATGCTATGCTATGTTATGCTATGCTATACTATATTATACAATACTATGCTATGCTATGTTATGCTATGCTATACCATGCTATACTATACTATGCTATGCTATGTTATGCTATGCTATACTATATTATACAATACTATACTATGCTATGCTATGCTATGCTATGCTATGCTATGCTATACTATACTAGTTCTAGTACACTTTGGTAAACTTGGTTACTTTCTCACTTAGTTGACCTAAACAGGTTTTATTTCTTTGCTCATATTTTCTATCTGTCCTGAAGATGGGACAGAGAATCTATATTTTCCTGTTTTGACTACATTTCACTGCATTTGTAAATTCACTTTTTTTCTGCATTTCCACAGCAGGAAGTAGCTCTGAGACGTGATTTACAAACATATTTCTGATGCAGATTTTCAGGTGGATTGGCACTAAGGGGTCTCCAGTGGGTTAATCTGCCCATGATTGTGGTTAATCCTAATCCTCATTCATCGAATAAGCTAGTAAAGTCCCACGCTAGCACATCGCTGTCCTCTCAGAGACTGTAGGGCAGTAAAGAGGAAGTACCAACACACACCTGTACAAAGTAATGTGATCCTAAACAACCGCCCTGGAATAAATCCTGTCTTTGTAAAGGTCCTGGTGTTCGTGCAAACTCTTGCTTCTTGTTTTCAAAGTCAGAAACACAACTGTATTCCCACCAAGAACACTTGAAACCAGCCTGTGGTAATATAACCCTAAATAAGACCCTTAAAGAACTGTTAAGTTACCAACACTATTCAGCTTTCCACTGCAGAAACTTGGGACGCTGGTTTCTGTTGCAACATAGCTTCGACTCAGTGCTACGAAACAACAATAAATAGTATTTAATGGACTTAAATTTAGTTCTGTGTAGGAAATAAAACAATGGAAGTTTGTTATGTTGGTCTATAGGGTGACTTTACATTGTTGATGGCGATGTGCTGTACACTGTACTACACTGTACTACACTGTGCTACACAACACTACACTGTACTGTAATACTCTGAACCACACTACACACTGTACTACACTGCACTATACTACACTCTACTGTACTACACTGTACTACACTACACTGCACTATACTACACTCTACTGTACTACACTGTACTACACTACACTGTACTGTACTACACTGCACTATACTACACTCTACTGTACTACACTCTACTGTACTACACTGTACTACACTACACTGTACTGTACTACACTGCACTATACTACACTCTACTGTACTACACTGTACTACACTACACTGTGCTGTACTACACTGCACTATACTACACTGTATTACACTACACTATACTGTACTACACTACACTTTATTGTAATACACTACACTGTACTGTAATACACTACACTGTAGTTTTCTACACTACACTGCACTATACTATGCCATACTATACACTATACCGTGCTATTCTACATTGTACTGTACTACACTACATGATACTACACTATGCTGTACTGTACTGTACTGTGCAACACTATACTACACTACATTGTACTGTACTACTTTACGCTACACTACACTATACTGTAATACACTATACTACACTGTACTACACTACTCTACACTTTACAAGACTATACTGCACTGTACTATACTACACTATACTGTGCTACACTACACTGTACTCCACTATACTACAGTGTACTACACTACACTTTACTACAAACTGTTAACCTATATTAAAGGTGAGGTTCTGAAATAGCTTCTCCAGGTTGGTTCTTGGTTGGAACCATGACAAAAGTTCCTGCAGTGGAAAACTACTTATTGGCAAAAAGAGAGGAACCGTGTGTGGTGACTGACCGGCTTCTGTTCCTCCTTTTGAGTAGCTGGTGAGATAAATATTTCATATTTACTGTGTGTTCCTCGTTGAAAACACTTGCTCTGCTTTCTCGTGCTGGTTGAAAACTCGAACGTCACCGCGGATCAGGAAAGTGTGATTTTAATCAGGTGATGAGCTGCAGACAAACAGGTGAGGGAATAACAGATGCATGCACAAAGACGTCACTGTGGCAGAGTGTGTGGGAGGTGTTTTGTCTCCAATAATAGATTGTATGTCATCAAACAACATAGTACTCTCATTAAATAACACGGCGCCCGTCCTGCTTATTCAAAGAGCACAATCTTGACCTTTAACCATGTTCCCCGGGCGAGTCTGAGGACCAGCAGTGCACATGAACATAAGTTATACTGTAGTAAAAGCAGCTACAGGTGTGAGCAGCAGAGGGCAGCAGTGGCCTGAGATGCAGCGTCAAAAATATTTACACGTTCAGGTGAGGTTGTGCTTTCTTGTATGTATGAAAACTGTAGAAATGAAGCGTTTTGATGCACAACTTGGACTTTCCTCTCTTTCTGAGCATTTGTTCCACGGGAAAGTTCAGTTTAGAAGTGACTGAATAGAGCATTTTTTGAATTGCAGGACACTTTTTGTTCCTCGTATCTGAAAAAAACACTTTTAATGGCTGGTTATTTTTCCAATTTGCAACTCAAGTCGAAGAAACATCACAAGACCTGATTCAGATTTGAGTATCTCCTTTTTCTTTCTGGTTTTTCCTGTGGAGTTTGCATGTTCTCTCTGTCCCTGGGTGGGTTTTCTTCCTCCCACAATGCAAAGACATGCATTCTAAAGAGGTTTGTGAGCATGCACGGTGGTCTGTCTGTTAGTTTTACATTGTTTTTGGGCAATCTTCCATCTGCTATATCTGATTGGGTTAATCACATTATTATTACGGGCAAACACTGTGTTCGTACATCGAAGAGGAAGCACTAATGAGGCCTCAGCAGTTTGAGGTAATCAGATCAAGTGGAAATCTTCCAAAGTGTTTTTAGTGTAGAATTCCCCCTGGTTTGGCTGCATAGACTGCCAAGACCATATAAATTTCAGATGAACTTTAGCACATAAACACTGTTTTAATGTCCAGCACGAACAAGTGGACTGCCAACAGTTTTTGGTTCCCTGTTTGAAGACACATTCTGAGAAAAATATAGTTTTGTTTGTTTGTTTGTCTTTGTACCTTGTTAACATGTCCATATGGTCTCCAGTGAGCTAGTGAAAGCCCAAAAACATCTGGGGTTTCATATGTCACAAACTTAAAGAACCCTTCCTGTCAGCTTACAGGGTGGAGCTTCCTGTATCATTCTTCTTCAGGATAGATTTCTGGTTCCAACATGTATGGCTGAAGTACTCCAGTAGTAGAACTTGTCATTGTGTAGCGTAGATTAGTTTTACAGTGTTTGAGCAGAGCTGTAGGTGAGCTGGTGTGCTCGAGCTGCAGCAAACTGTGGGTGGAGAAACAGGTGGGAACTTCATAGATCTGCACATTCTAGAAAAGTAAGTGTAGAGCTAAATCTAAGACATCATTATGCATGCAACAAAATGTGTATACGTACCTACAACTTAGTGGGAATGTGTGGAGTGGAATCCTCCAAACAACAACATTTGTATACGTACCTACAACTTAGGGGGCATGTGTGGAGTGAAATCCACCAAAAACAAAATTTGTATACGTACCTACAATTTAGTTGGCATGTGTGGAGTGAAATCCTCCAAACAACATTTGTATACGTACCTACAACTTAGTGAACTTTATGGGAATGTGTGGAGTAAAATCCACCAAAAACAAAATTTGTATACCTACCTACAACTTGGTGGGAATGTGTGGAGTGAAATCCTCCAAACAACATTTGTATACGTACCTACAACTTAGTGAACTTTATGGGAATGTGTGGAGTAAAATCCACCAAAAACAAAATTTGTATACCTACCTACAACTTAGTTGGCATGTGTGGAGTGAAATCCTCCAAACAACAACATTTGTATACCTACCTACAACTTAGTGGGAATGTGTGGAGTGAAATCCTCCAAACAACATTTGTATACCTACCTACAACTTAGTGGGAATTTGTGGAGTGAAATCCTCCAAACAACAACATTTGTATACATACCTACAACTTGGTGGGAATGTGTGGAGTGAAATCCTCCAAACAACATTTGTATACCTACCTACAACTTAGGGGACATGTGTGGAGTGAAATCCTCCAAACAACAAAATTTGTTTACAACTTAGTGGGAATGTGTGGAGTGAAATCCTCCAAACAACAACATTTCTATACATACCTACAACTTGGTGGGAATGTGTGGAGTGAAATCCTCCAAACAACATTTCTATACATACCTACAACTTAGTGGGAATGTGTGGAGTGAAATCCTCCAAACAACATTTGTATACCTACCTACAACTTAGGGGGCATGTGTGGAGTGAAATCCACCAAAAACAAAATTTGTATACCTACCTACAACTTGGTGGGAATGTGTGGAGTGAAATCCTCCAAACAACAACATTTGTATACGTACCTACAACTTAGTTGGCATGTGTGGAGTGAAATCCTCCAAACAACATTTGTATACCTACCTACAACTTAGTGGGAATGTGTGGAGTAAAATCCACCAAAAACAAAATTTGTATACGTACCTACAACTTAGTTGGCATGTGTGGAGTGAAATCCTCCAAACAACAACATTTGTATACGTACCTACAACTTGGTGGGAATGTGTGGAGTGAAATCCTCCAAACAACATTTGTATACCTACCTACAACTTAGTGGGAATGTGTGGAGTGAAATCCTCCAAACAACATTTGTATACCTACCTACAACTTGGTGGGAATGTGTGGAGTGAAATCCTCCAAACAACATTTGTATACCTACCTACAACTTAGGGGGCATGTGTGGAGTGAAATCCTCCAAAAACAACATTTGTTTACAACTTAGTGGGAATGTGTGGAGTGAAATCCTCCAAACAACAACATTTCTATGCATACGTACAACTTGGTGGGAATGTGTGGAGTGAAATCCTCCAAACAACAACATTTGTATACCTACCTACAACTTGGTGGGAATGTGTGGAGTGAAATCCTCCAAACAACAACATTTCTATACATACGTACAACTTGGTGGGAATGTGTGGAGTGGAATCCTCCTAACAACAACATTTCTATACATACCTACAACTTGGTGGGAATGTGTGGAGTGGAATCCTCCTAACAACAACATTTCTATACGTACCTACAACTTGGTGGGAATGTGTGGAGTGGAATCCTCCAAACAACATTTGTATACCTACCTACAACTTAGTGGGAATTTGTGGAGTAAAATCCACCAAAAACAACATTTGTATACGTACCTACAACTTGGTGGGAATGTGTGGAGTGAAATCCTCCAAACAACATTTGTATACCTACCTACAACTTAGTGGGAATTTGTGGAGTAAAATCCACCAAAAACAACATTTGTATACGTACCTACAACTTAGTAGGCATGTGTGGAGTGAAATCATCCAAACAAAAAACAACAAACTACAGCAACGTCTCCATTGGTGTTTGTAGCTGTTAGTGTGTGCCTCTATAGGGGAGTATATCAAGACTTAAGAAATGTTTTCATGGAATAAAGGTCAAAATATGTGATTTTGGTGGTTTAATCAACAGCTAAAGAAGAACTTTAAGGACTGGCAGCTCAAAATAAGCCTATATCGGGCAAAAGGATTATTCATGCTTTCTGTATCTCGTTTACAGCAAGGTTGTGGCTAATATTAAATAGTCTCTTCGACTGTACGGGGAAATCCACACCTTTACAGTTTATCATTAAAAGAGTTGTACTTGAAGTAGTCACTGCCAGACTTAAGAGGTGCTTTGATTTGACCAAACACAGTACGAAGTTCTAAAATCTCCAGATATCCCGTGCTATGTTGGCCCGCTGTGCTCGACACACCTCAGGAACAATCATTCACAAAGACTGTTGTATTCTGCAAAAAGTGCCAGGTTGGGTTTTTTGGTGTTCAGAATGAGGCCGATGTGCGCATATTGAAGAATGAATAGAACCAAATGTGCCTCTGCTGTCCGCTTTCAACGTGAAACCATAAATCGACCTTTACTCTGTCTCAGTTACAGCTCATTATTTCAACGTGTTTCGGTGCTGCAGGCCTGAAAAACCAGCGATTCTACTCTTTTACACTTTCTGCACAACTGTCATGATTGTATTCATATTTTGTGGGTAAAGTATGTGCTGACAGTGAGATCACAAACCCCAGCGCTAATGTGAAGCCAGTGAATAGTGGTATTGTGAAGGCCTCCAGCACATGGCCGCTGTCCATGTTTCACGTCTGGCATTGTAAAGGAATGCTAAACACACAGACGCGAATTTCTGCCTAACGAGGAGGCACCTCCAGCGCCGTCCAATAAAGTGCCTCCTTCTTGTGATTTTCATTAAACGCTTGGATGGTTATGATTAGGATCAAGAACGGATAAATGTGTAAAGTCTGTCGATGTGAAGGTTATAAAAAGATCACATCTGCCTGCCAGGCTGCTTCACACCTGGAAATAGAGAAAGTGTATTTGATGAATGATATTTCTGCTTCTTTAATTAGAAAGTCTGCAACTCGTCGGCCGCCTCGCTTCATGTTTTTGTGCCTTAAAAGAGAACAGTTAGCACCAGGATGACAGCCTTTATCTTTCCCCTCTGTCACTCTGTCACACTGGTTCCCCAGTTAATTATACCTCCCGCCTGATGTCACAAAACGCCTCTTTTCTGTAACGCACAACTGCATTTGTGTGTGTGCTGATGAAGGCGAGCCACAGTGAGAGGAGACAGCAGAGGACGGCAGATTAATCTCCAGAGTTGGAAGGAGAAAGCTTTTATTGGGTTCACGTGTGAAGCAGCCGCCGCGCTGTCAGTTGTAGTCGGGATTGAAACGTCCACAGAACAGACGACTGTGCTGCAACGTTTCAGCGCCGAACACAACAAAGACATCAAGACAGGCGGAATATAGCGAGAGGATGTGATGAAAACCATAAAGAGGCTGTAAGTCTACAACACTGTTCGACTTTCACATGCATTTTGAAGAAGAATACCCGATTAAAGGAGGGAGATTCAGTTTTATTCTGTCACTGACATGACTTCTAAAAGGACAGTAAGTCCTTCCAGACTCCATCTTTCTTTAATATTTCTCACTTTTACCTCTTTTACGTCCAGCCGTGTCGAGTAACAGGCTGGTTTTCAATAAAAAGCTGTGATGTGTATCGGAGCCTAAATCCGAAGTGGAAGTGTTTGGCTTGCATTATGATGGGAATCTGTATGGAAGCAAAGAAATGCCACAATAATTCAACATTTTTACAGTAACTATAGTCACTACTAAACTCCTACAGTCATAAAACTATAGGTCTTCATGAAATCAAACCCCATTTTTTCCACCAGGTTCTGTAGATGGACAGGTCGATTGGTCGATATGCTCCCATTCAACAAAGTTTTCATTGGTCGGCGAATCTCCAGGAGAAAAGTTCTACATCAACAACCTTCCCAGTATCCATTATTGTAGGCTGCAGGAGGAACCGACTATCTGTGAACACACTTGTATTTTCACACCTTTGAACTGGTCCAACCTGATGAAGACTGCTACATCGAACTCATTTAACTGAATTTTACTCAAAGTTCGCCCCAAACTCACTGACGTCAAAGAAGTCGGCAGTGTGGCGGCATTATGTTGGACAAAAAGTGAAGTAAAAACTTCACATTTGAAAGTAAAAAATGTCGTAATCATATTCAGTGATATCTAAAGGTTGACATAAAGAAAACCTGTTAACTTTATGACCTCTAGTAGCGCTATGGAGCAGTTTTTTGTGAGCTGTTTATGCATTACTTTAATCTTCAATACACTTTAAATGTGTGAGACCAAAACATTTTACGCTTCAGGCTGCAAACATGTTTATTTCTGCTGTAAAGTTGAACATTTTAACATGGATGTCTATGAGGACTGACTTAGTGTTGGAGCCTCAAGTGGACATTTGAGGAACTGCAGTTTTTAGCACTTTCGCCTTGGCTTTATTTTTATTTTTTAGCTGCGATTGCGATTGGTGCAGAAACATTATCGCACACAGTTGACATGATGCACATTCACTTGTGATGACTCCGCTCATCTCCAGGTGGCGCTAATGAGCCATAATAGCAGCAACGCGTCAGCTTTGTCGATGTCTAGCATAGCCTGTATATAAAAGATGGATGTAGCCTCCAGATCTGAGAAGTGAAGCCTTAAACTTGTGTTCTTTTATTACAGCCAGCAGGGGACGACTCCTCTGGTTGTAAACAGAAGTCCATGAGAAAATGAACCCACTTCTCACCTGATTTGTTACCTCAGTAAACATTTTCCTAATGAGTTTAGGGTTTTGATCTTTAGCTCCAAGTCTCCTTCAATACAACATGCTGTTTGTTTGAGAAATTATGGTTCCACTGAGAGGGAAGTAGACGTTAAAGCAGGGTTTGGTTTAGGCTGAGGCTACCTTGTGACTGACAGGTTGCTACCGTATCACCTTTACTGTCCTCATGCTTTCAGTCAGATCCACCCGTCGCTCATCACGTTCAAAACATAAAGGTGGCAACTCAAGGTTTGAAAACAGAAGTCCACAAACCAACAGTTGATGTGACAGTGGCTATGTCCTTCGTTTTCTCAGGAAAACTCCACAGAGCACCTTTAAGTGTCCAGAAGGGTTTGCATTTCAAAATCGAGCATTGAGTAGCTCATAAAATTCAAACTATAATTTCTTTGCTTCCATAAAACCCTCCTTTATTTGCTCAGATTCTAAATGTAAGCTCTGAATTCTTTGTGGTTTGAGAAAACTGGAATTTTAATGATAGAAAAAAAAACCACAATCTGAACGACGACACATAAATTCAGATAAACTGACCACAAGTCATGGAGGCCAATGAGCCTGAGACACACAGAGAATGAATTACATGTGAGTTTCTGTATTCATCATGAGGAAAATGTTTGCAGAGCAACCATGGAGCTGTTTTGACAAATGTTTCCTCCGAGTCAAAACACTGGACGTGTCTTTAGTAACGATACATGACAGTTTTATCAGTTCGGCATGAGAGTAGCTGCAGTTACAATAATGTTTGACAAAGATTCAAATAGATTACATTTTAAATGAACACTGACAGTCTATCGACAGTCCACGCTGGCTGGTCAAACCTCCTTTCATCCTCTGGGCTCCTTTTTCATGCTCCTCCACGTCTCTTTTATTGTCCACTTGATGAGCTCTCCTGTCAGCGTCGGTCATGTTTTACACAGCGAGATGAAAGTCTGCGGGGAGTGTGTAAAATGTTATTGGGAGAGTGAGCTCGGTGCAGGTGCCCCTCTATAGATCCACCACATGTCTGGGCTGGTTCTCGCCGAGCCTCGTCCTTTCCCATGCTGCTTTTTAACGATGCATGTTGTTTTGTTGTCGAACGCACGGCGGGGTTTTTTATGGAGCTGGGAGAAGGCTGTTACGGATATTTGTAATGAGCTCTCATACTGCGGTTTGCGAGCGGGTGTGTTATGAATTACGGAGGCCTGTAATGAGTGCAGTGTGTCTCTGCAGCGAGGAGGGTCTCCGAGTGGCCCGTGGGAGCAGCAGTTTGTGGTGTCTGGCCTTGTAAGCTGGAGAAATATGCTTTGCATGGTTCGTACTGATTGAAAC
This sequence comes from Dascyllus trimaculatus, assembly GCA_024666655.1. NCBI lineage: Eukaryota > Metazoa > Chordata > Actinopteri > Pomacentridae > Dascyllus > Dascyllus trimaculatus. Next base: position 8,577,711 of record CM045456.1, read on the forward strand.
GCACATAATGGAGAAGGTATAGTATGTTCTGTCCGAGTCCCGAGGGCTGCAGGTCAATTTTTAAGGCCCACGTGAGTGCTCCAAACCATCACTCCCGAGTTAACAACAAGCATCTCTGGGGCAATTTTCTGATCCAATAATCAACCAAAGCGCTCTGGACAGCTTTAAGGTTAAGAAAAATGCCGGATCTGGAGAGTTTTGCGGGCCTGGGAGGATGCTGCAGCCCGCTCAGCTGCACTCCTCGCAGTTGCAGGCCAGGATGTATCTGTATGTGGCCGTGATGCGAGTCCCGCCGGCGCAGCGAAGCCTCACCGCCTTCAGCTTGGAGGTGTGCGGCCGGCAGCAGGAGCAGGTGCTCTTGAAGGGCTGTTTGAGCACCGAGCTGAAGGAGATGAGCGGGTCGGAGCGGGTCGTGTGGCTGCAGTGGCCCTCGCAGCGAGCCAGCAATACCATCTGGAAGACAGAAGAAGAGGCGAGAGTTAAGAAAACACAGATAAGTCATTCACACAGGTTTTTTTTGCGTGACCTTCAGGGTCTGTCAGGGATGAGAAAAACGGCCCGCGAGCACAATGAGGCAGTGTTCGAGTCGGGTCGAAGAGCGAGTGGCCTGTTCGGCCTCCGACTGTCTCCTCAGCTTCGGCCTTGCACCTGCAGAATGAGAGATAGCAACAAGACCAGCCACACATTCCTACACCGGCTGCAGCTCAGAGCTCAGGGTCACACGCCGCCACTCAAAACAGGCGGCTCACTTTTTTCTGAGCAGCGTGGAGGTAACGAACCACTAGAGATGTCCTGATTGAGTCATTAAATATTCAATATCTGCCAATACCGAGTCCCAACCCAACACCAGGGCTGTGTAGATAACAAAGGTGTGTGTGGTTCTGAAACAAAAGAATAACTGAAATCAGTCATAAGTGTGTGTTTGTTTCGTGCCTTACTAATCTACAGAGATTAAATCACAGGTCAGCTGCAGTAGCAGAAGACAAAGAATGGCAAACAATTAACTTTCACAGTACAAGAAAACATGTTTGTTAATAAACATGCAGCTGCAACAGCATCAACTACTACACTACATCTTTACAAACAACGATAAGCAAATGTTGGTCGTAACACCCGGGGCAAACAAACACCTCAACAGATAACATGCTTGATGTTTAAGCGGTTGTTTGGACTCCAGGTAGAGAGCATTGTGGGTATTTTGTGAGTGACAGGCACCATGACAAAGACTTCTGTGACGCTTAATGACCTCCAGCTACGCGCATTTCATGCTGTCAAGCAGAGAGAATTGTGGGGGTTTCCTTAGCAACGGGCACCATGACAAAAACTTCTGTGACATTTAATGTCCTTTTGAACAGTTGAGATTGACTTGAACAGCATTGCTATATCCCAGTAGTGACCTTTCAAGCCCAAATCATGTGTCAAAATCAGGAGAAATGTCTACTCTGTTCAATTAATGAACCAACTACCAACTGATATTCAAAATTTTTATGGCTAGTAACCTGCATCAAATTGTGCCCTTGTTTTACAACACCTGTGTGGCAGGTAACATTAATACATTTAATGAAGACCTGCAGAATTTTAGCTTCATGTTATAGATATTTTCCGAATTACAGACCCTCGAAGTACATTTTGACTGCAGTAACAGAAATGTTGCATTATCCATCATGTCATACCTGTACATGCCCACAATCACCTATCAGGCATAACATTATGACCACCTCCCTAATATTGTGTTGGTCTCCCTTATGTGGTCCAAAAATGCTCTGAACCATTGGTTATGGACAAGAGGACCTCTCAGGGTGTCCTATGGGGTCTGGAACCAGGACGCTGGCACTGGATCCTTTGGGTACTCTGACTTGTGCAGTGGGGCCTCTGTCAATCCAACTTGTTCCACTGCATCCTGTTGATGCTTGATCACAATGGGGTGTAGGAAGTTTGGAGGTCAAATCAACATGTTGGGTCACTGTCATGTTCCTCAACATGTTCCTGATTGGTCGATGTTGTTTCCATGTGGTGGGGTGCATTTTCCTGCGGGACATTTGGGATTTCCATTAGCATGAGGGAGTGTGCTTGTTGTGGGACAATGTTTATTTGGGTGTCCAAGTCTCATCAACACGGATGTTAAAATCCAAGGTTTTCCATCAGAACAGCACATAGTACCAATATGATCAATGTTATTCACTTCACCTGTCAGTGGTCATGATGTTGTGGCTGATTGGTGTATATACTAATCATGTCATATCTGTACATACATCTTCAATGCCTCATCAAACTGCTGTACACTTCTCTGGTGAGTGATCAGTGAAGTTATCTTATCCTATCTTAACATTGATGAAGAAGTGTGAATGTCAATCAATACCCTGTGTTGTTTGAGGGCCTGAGGCTCCACAAATAGTGATAGTATTTGTTATGCTGATACCAAACAGTTAAAGCCTGATCTTTGAGATTTGATCAGGACATCCTTACAAACCACTGCATCCAGCCTCCTCCCAGTTTAACCAGTCAGCTCAAACACACTCACACATAAAGCTCTGGCCTGATTAGTGTTGTGAGCGTCCGACCGGCATTCCTCGGTGGGTCACTACATTCCCGTCGCCTCCCTAAACAGACTCCTGTGTCATGTCCTTCTGTCAGCTGCTGTGTGTCGCCACCCATGTACCCGCTGTGACAAAAGCCTGTCTGGGGCCACGACAGGGTGACGCACAAACACGCATCAGGAGCGTTGTCGCCACTTTAAGACCATTTGTCTTTGTCCTGGCCGAGGGATCAAGATATCAAACATATCTGCACCTTCCCTGCTCCTCCCTTTCATTCATGAGCAGCTACATTAAAAACACAGACACACGAAGAGATCAGCGATAATCCACCGGATTTACCGAGCCAGTGAGGGAGAAGAACTCCCCAAAGAAGCAGCGCCAACACAGTAGTGTAAAGATCCTGTTACAAGAAAAAGTAAAGGTTTGTACCACATGACCCCCTCAGACTCAGCTGTTTATTAGTACAATAACTTTAGTATGTTTAATGAAAGCACGTAAGATGTTAGCTTTACACTAGCACAATTTTCAGAGTTACAGGCCTTTGACACACATTATCTCACTCTGTTTCTATTTTTTATTATTATTATTTCTATCCTCCAATTGATTTATTTTTATATTCATATTATTTATATTTTTATTTTAAATCTCTCTATTTTATTGTTTATTTTATTCTCTTTTACCCTTTATTTATTTACTTATTTTATATATTAATTTTACTTATTTACTATTACTATCGTTAACATCATGTTTAGCCTTGTGTTTGTGGTTTTACCCTCTATTTTCTTTAATTCCACTTTATTTATTCCTTCCCTTACTTGGCTGTGGAATTTTATTATCTTGACTGGTGTTAATTTATTTTGAAAATCTTTTACCATCTTTTAATTGACCAGCCTTCTTCCTGAGTATCCTTCTTTTTATTTTTTGCCCTGTCTGTAAAGTTCTGTGTAAACGCTGTTTTTAAAAGGTGCCATATAAATAAAGTTATTATCATTATTATTATCGTTATTTTTTCCAGCATTTTTTAACCTCATAACTTCATAATTCCAGGAGAAACACATGAAAATTCTTTTGTAAATCTGATGAAGAACATCTCCTGTACTTGTGAAGTTATGAGGGCTTAAAAATGCTGAATGACGGAACATTTGCTCCCTTATAATCCAACAACAAAATGTAAAACTACGCTCTCTCTTTAGAGCTCTTCAAGATCAACAACAAAATAAAACACTGTTCTCTTACAGCGCTTCCTGTGCAGTAACATCATATTAACATTGGTCTTTTCTCACAAAAAGCCACACCTGTGCATGCTCATATGTAAATTATTATACATTTTGTTCATTATACTTATATTATATCTTTATTTCTAGCCTTGTTGTACTTTTATAGTTGCTGTATCCAGCTTCTGTAACATATAAATTTCTCCAGTGAGGGATTAATAAAGTTTATCTTATCTTATTTTACCTTAGCTTAGCTTAGCATCAACCCACCCCATGCACTTCAGGGGTCTGTGATGAGGTAAAATAGATGTAAATTTGTATTTTTTTTCTTTCTGGACAACTCATCGAATGTTTGTTGGATTGTAGGCGATAAGGAATATGTGCTAACCCGCCCAGCAATAAAAAAGGGTTTGTTAAATCATCTCCAATCTAAACCTACAGGTGAACATTGAAAAGGAAAAGATGCAAGAGCCAGAACCAGCACAGACCCCAAACACCCATTGTCCACCAAGAAGAACCAGGTGCCAGTTTGGTGCTTAGTTGGTTCAAATCTCGTTCCTCCTAAGAACCTGTTTGCTTTTCTGTGGCAAGGAGTCAAGTTGGAGACACGTCATTGTGTCACCATAAAACCACTACGCTTGCATCCATTACATAGCAGTTAAACCAATGCAATAAGTTGATGATAATATCTATGTTTGTCCTATAGATGGTCTTAAGGCTGATTGCAAGGCGGAGGTTGCCTGTTGCCTGAGAGCATCCATGATCGCGCCACTTGTGGGACACAGCTGTACCAGATTTTAGGTCAACAGTTTGTTCAAAACTACTGTGTGTCCCGGGAGTCATTCCAATACATCTGTGATCAGACCAGGGACGTCCTGGAGAACAAGGACACTAATTACCGCTTGTGTGTCCCTTTCCACCGTTGATCGTTGGTCACCATAACCCCGCCCCCAGCCCCTGACGTACTCGGTTCTTAGCTGGCCCAGCAAAGAGTTGGTGCTTGCTAAGCTCCAGTTTTTAGCACCTGGAGTCGGAGCTTAGGTGGTGGAAACACAAAGAACTGGTGCTAAATGAGGCTCTGGCTCCAAACTAGACCTGGAATCAGCTCTGTGAGAAAGGGGTAACAGAAAGATACTGTTGTATTGCAATGAACAGAATAAAAAGGTAAATATGGTGGAAAATTTTAAATGATCTTGACAGTAAAAGCAGACATTATATAGACAGACGCTGTCCTAACAAGTAGAGGCAGGAAAAATGGTTCCGTTATTTTTACATTTGACCAGATTTCCTGTTTTTGTGAGTTTAGTATACACAACCAGCCAAACACCTTGAACACACACCTACTCACACAGTGCAGGTGGATTTGTGTGAACTCGGAGACACTGAGGTGTAAAACAGTTGCCCAACCAGGCTTCCAGTCAGTTCTCGGTAACAGAAAGCCGGGCTCACGCTGAGAGTGTGTTCAGCCCTGCCTCGCCTGAGCAGAGCTGTGGTTGGGACACCTGCTGTTTGCACTCTGAGCCAGAATATTAAAAAAAGACCAAAGAACAGATCGCTCACGCCACAAGAACAACTGTACAGCAGAGGAGAAGCGCAGGAAACTGACAGCAGCTTTACACAACAGCGTTCATGGGCTTGACTCTTTAAATGAAGTGGCGTCCTTTAGGTTGTCTCAGTGATCATTACTCAATCTGCACTTTTCTTTTTCCTTTTCCTGTCCTGTAGCTGCTGGCAGACGCAGGATTCAGCAGTCGGCTTCAGCCAAAACCGAGTCCCAGCTGAGGTGCAGAATATGTCTGCAGCGTGGCCCATGTCCAGCAACACACACACACACACACACACACACACCGGAGAAACAAAGCGTGACTCATTTGGACGAGTGGATGACGGAGTGACGGAGTCTGAAGGAGACACTGGACTGAGCTGCAACAACGGTGACGCTGCTTTTATTTAAATTCTTTGATAAGTTGTTTGGCTGATGTCAGAATTTGGCTTTCACATAATTTGATCAGTCGAAATGGAAATAAATTGAGATTTTCGGGCTTTGTTCCTCTCGCCTTCGGGCCGAGATAATTAAATGTGCAAATGTAAAAGCACTGAAGCTCACTTACTGTTATTCTTATGGATTCTTCCGATACAACTTCTTGGCTTTGAGAAAATCCATATAAATTAGACACCAAAATGTGCAGCTCGATTGAAATTGTTGTGCCATGACTTTTGGTAGCGATTTGTCATATAGTTTTTATGAAATTTGTACAAAACTGCGTTAAAAATCCCTATTTAAATGAATGGGAAGTCTGTCGAACAACTGCCAAAACCAGCCATCTTTGGAACCCTGTAGCTCTGGAATATGTGACAGTAGAAAATTAATTCAAAGTTTGAACAGGTCACAAGGCTTTGAATGTTATTCGTCTAAATCCCTGTTTTGATATCTTGTACGGTTTTTATGCAGTCGCAGTTAAAGTTTTATTAATTTTTTTAAAGTCCAGAATTTTTTCTTCAACCGAGTCTAGCTTGAAATTTTGACTAATTTTTTTCTTTTACAGTGCAGTTAACCTTGTCTCCGTCTCACAATTTTTACTCTACATGAGCAATTTATACATTAAAATGTCGGCATGTTTGTCCTCTTTCACCCAGTTTGAGTCTCATTGCTGTAGGACTTACGTTTTTTCATAAATCACTGCAGAGCTCAGTGTGTCGACCAAAATTCTCATTGACTCCCATTACATTGGAGCCCCGAAGTTACAAGTGAAAATCTGAAACTTGGGGTCTCTTTACCTGCCACCAAATCTGTATAAAACACGGTATGTAAATGAAAATACATCAGCTTGTTCAGAACACGACGGTGCTTCACATGGTGAAAGAATCTTTTTGATACGACTCGTAGTTTTTGAGCTGTGACTGTTTGTTCGAGGGTCTAAACCTCAGTCTGCCTGCTCTGCTCACTGCAACCAACCAGTGACTCACAGCTGATTGGCTGATTGACACACTTTCAAAGTAAAAGCTCCAAGATGTTAAGAGGTACTGATGAGGGTTTGTGAAACATGCTGGCTTTTTAAAATAAAATGTAGTTAGATAAATGATACCTTATAGCAGGACATATTAAATGACAAAAGCTGCATTGGCACACTTAAAAATTCTTGATCAGCTTCGCCAACATAGTTCAAATCTCAACTGAAAGCTTTTTTTTTGGCAGTTCAAGATTAGCTTCAGCTTCTATTTTATCTTCAGTGTACAGTATTAGCTTGTGTAGATTCAGTCTGATCTTGTGCAGTAGTTTGAGCAACATTTGTTGTGTTTAAATGTGCAAATAAACTGACTTGAGTAATACTGGTAGAAAGAGGGAAATGATAAATGATGTTCAGTTAGTGCTGGAGGTGTGTATTCGTGTCTTTACCTTGGAGTTGCATTTATAAATCGGGTGTGTGATGGTCTCCACAAAGTGGTGCCTCATGCAGCGCTCCGGGTCGGCGTCACCCAGGTGAGGGTGTCCGTTATCGCTGGCCTTGTTGCTGCTGGCCGACTGGACCAGGCCCAGCAGGGGGCAGCACATCAGGACCAGCAGGAGGCCGGAGTTGGGGCCCGCGGAGATGGATGGCTTCATGATGGGGCCACCCTGAGGCTCTCGATCCTCACTGGATGTCCAAGATGTCGCGTCGTTGCGTTACAGAACCTCAAAGACGAGGAGTATCTTGAGCTGACGTTGGTTCCTGCTAGTACAGCGGAGGTTCAGAGTCGGTGAGCTGCAGGGAGGAAGGTAGCAGGAGGGTTGTTTCTTCAGGCCACGCCATCCCCCACAGTCTGGATCCACCACAGTCTGCAAGAAAAAGACGAGGTATCAGTGACGGAGCAACAAACATTATCGTACATGCTCAGAGCGTGTTCCTTCAACTGTGCTTCCAGGAGATGCGATTTCAGTGGATGAAGCTACCTCCAGACAGCTCCGAGTGACTGACTGCTCACTTTGTCTCCGTTATTCCTCGGTCAACCCACACACATGTAGACACATAAGTCCTGGTGCTTTTATTACAGAGCAGAAACTTAAGCCGAGCACAAACAGCCTGCAGCCGGACCCTTTCCTCTCCCCAGGAATGACTCTTTCATTAAAACAAATCGCTCTCCCAACAAGCCCTCTGCCAGTCCTGCAGCATACTTTCACATGTATTTACATATTTTTTCGTGGTTTTTTATTGAGCTCCTGACAATAGGGTTTGTGTTAGGAGGCAGATCGGTGCTTGGCCGAGGCAGCGCTGCTAAAAGACTAAATGTGTTGTGAATTAAGAGGAGGTGTGCGTACGTGTGGGGTCAGAGAGCGAGGTTTAAAAATTATTATTACCATTAACCTGGTCTGTGTAGAAATACGAGTCGATTACTGGATGGGTTTACAGCATAAATTCTAACTTAGTTTGTGCGTATAATTCTCCCTAATTACACACTTAAGCTTGATTTATATACAAGCGTTTAAGAGTTACACACATAGCCTGTTTAAAAATGTAACAAATGGCTAGAATCAAACTGGTAATTTAAAAATATATATATAATTGCACCATCCATCCATCCATCCATCCATCCATTATCTATACACCGCTTAATCCTCTGTAGGCATTAAAACCTAAACTAAGTGTAACATGAGGCTTATGAAGCATGTGTAATTTCCAATAAATAGAAATAACTATGGCTGCAACTAACATTACTTTCATCGCCGATTAATCTGTTGATTATTTTCTTGATTAATTGATTATAAAATGTTAGAAAATGGTGAAAAACGTTAAACAGTGTTGCCCAGAGATCAAGATGACGTCCTCAAATGAATCCTTTATTCAGTTTATTGTCATAAAAGAGGAAAGAAACCAGAAAATATTCCAATTTAAGACGCTGGAATCTGATTTTGTGAACTAAGGAGAGGTGCTTAAGCTTGATTTATACTTGTGCATAAAAGGATTGCGGTTACAAATAGCTAGATTCAAACTGGTCATTTGCTAAATTTATTTTCACCATTAAAACTCATGTAAAAAGTGTAAATTGAGGTCTGTTAAGCATCTGTATTTTGCCAGTAACCAACTATGGCTGCAACTTACATTGTTTTTGTTGTCGATATATCTGTTGATTATTTTCTTGATTAATCAATTAGTTGTTTGACCATAAAACGTCAGAAAATGGTGAAAAATGTCGCTTGAATCAGACCATTTAGCCTCATTTCAAAATAGTTGGTGATTCATTGATGCAGCTATAGAAATAACAGGTCACTGTGGCATCACAAGTTGTAGTATAGCTTACCAAATTATGTTTTTTTTAAAATGCTAACTACTTTAACTGACCTGCCAGTCTGTTGTAAATGTAGGTGCTACTTTCTTGTGCTTATGCAGGAAAATATGTGTTTGACACAGTTATGAGCAGGAAATATTTACAGTTGATATGTTCGTGTCATCTATTCTGATGTCGCTGCACAATGTTTTGTAGTTTTAATGAAAATCTCCAGTTAATTTCAAGTATCAGACGTATAGATGAGCTTCCGCTAGCTTGGCATTAGCCTCAGGTAGCTAGCTAAAGTGGACAGACATCTTTTCACAACTTGATGGAACAGAGTTCATCGATTCGAAGGGCACATTTAGCATTTAGACAACAGGGAGGTGCCCTTGTTATATGGGCGGTCAGCAAACACACATGTAACTCCATTTCATTAAACAGTAGACGGCGGAACAACCAGGTGCTACAGCTAATCGACAGTGCTTTTACTGACATGCATGTCCTACGTCTTCTGCCTTATCTATTAATATGTTTTTAATCACTTAAATTTTTAACAGCAATTAATCAACCAACAATTTATTATTTAAATCTCTACTTACTACAAAATCTTATCCACATCTTTTACTAGTTATGTTATTCTGTGGGGTTTCAGTTTGTGTTCACAGCTAGCATGTTCTTAGTGTAGGTGCATATGGGTGGTCAGCAAACACTCATGTAACTCCACCTCATTAAAGAGTAAGTGGCTCCACCTGGTGGTACAACCAGGTACTACAACAAATCCTACAATACACTTTCTGACATGCATGTCCCTCATCTGCTGCCCTGTCAGTCCATGAAATTAGTAACAGCAATTAATCAATTAACCCTCTGAGCCCTCAAACCAGTTGGCACCAAAGAAAGGGTTATTTTTGTTTTTAAAAAATCACACCATTTATCTGAGATAGAAACTGTAAAAACAATGTTGATTTTTTTAACTTCTTTGTGGTCTTTGAATGAATTGTTTGCACCAGATTCTTGCGAGTTTAAAAGACATATTCAAATTAAAACACATTACAACTGCCAAAGTTGCTCCATTTACCAGAGCCAGAAAGAAAGAACTGTCGGATTATCAATTTTCCTACGGTCCTTGAACTAATCATGTGTGACACGCTGTTCCGTCTGAAAACGTAACCCAATCCAAGCCTAAAATCCAGATGTTTCATCAAAATCAACGTATTCTGCAAGTTTCATTTTAAAATTTGCCGTTTGCACCAATTTCTGTAAAACTGTGATACGACAAGTGACTCAGCAACAGTCAAGTGAGGTTCCAGGACTTTTTGGCTGAACTGCAGGCAGTGTTTACACACAGCAGACAAATCAACAATCTAAGTTGTGAGAAATCTAATATATATGAAGCTACTATTTTCCTGGCATTGGTAACTTTATTGTTTTTCTTCTCTTCTATGATTTATGGCATTATAACTGCGTCATAGTGCAAGAAACACACTTCTCACTCCTTCTAGTCGTGGTTGTGTTTTTTCCATAAGGGTGTAGGACTTTATATTACAGTGAAAAATGAGAAACTGAGGTCGGAACTTGTGTTCTGAGTTTGTAGGTGCAGGGACTTAACAATGGGCGCACTGAATGGCACATCTGGCCCAATCAAAGCAGAGGAAACCATTAAGCAAGAACAAACAAATACATACAATTCAGCTTTTATCGAGCGCTCCCTAATAGCATCCATCATCGCTGCTGCACGGCTCTGCACTGATTTCCTCGTCCGAGCTGAAACCAAGCAGTCGAGCCTCCTCCTGCACCTCCCTCCCTCCAGCCCCGGTGTTTTTCCTTCTAAAGGGAATCATTTACCCTTAACATTCCTCCTGAGAGAAATAGAAGTATCATTTGGCCTGTTAAAATAAATACTCCCCGAGATGTTTCGCTGGAACATGTGCTGCAGGGTTTACACAGCAGACCGGGCCCTGAGCCGCGCAGCCAGCGACCCATCAGCACCTCCAGCGCTGCCAGCCGTACCTGGCCGAGCATCACCACCACCACTGTTATCCCCATCTCTGCCGCCGTATCACTAACAGCATCATTCATGCGTCCGTCTGAAGCCCGGACACACTCGAGTCTTTCAGGACGTGTAGGAGATGAAATCAACACTGGATCAGCCGCACAAGACCTGCTGAAAGTCGAGGCAACTCATACGGGTTAAATCAAGATTCATGGCTGCGGTTTTTACAAGCTGCATGTTTACATGGCACGCTCGGATTGACCTGTGAGGGGGCAAAAATCTGCTGTAAGACCCCCTGTGCATTTTCTGTTTGCCCTCTGGCCTCCAAAATCCCCATTAAGAGCAGCTCACACAGCGAATCACACATGACAGCTTCATTATAGAAGCCAAGCAGCGCTCCTGCGACAGAATAACACGGACCAGCCCCGGAGTTGTCTGCATGTCAGCTGCAGCTTTAATTCAAGAATCTGCACCGTAAAACCAAAGTAATTAAACCAAGACTCTTGTTTGTTTTCTTTGTTTTCCATAAAACAGATTAGCTAATCCCACAACACCTGCCTTCAAGCTGCCATGATCAATATTTTCAGAGCAGCACCGGATCAAATGACTATGCAGCAGTAAAGAGTTTGAAAATAAAAGACCAGACTCCACCATTTGGCCGCTTCTTTGTTTTGGTTCTTACTGAATTGTTTCCAGGCACAGCAGGTAGATGTTGTTAAAAAGGGCTCATAAAACTCACTGTTCATTATCTGCACTGTAAAAAAAAAAATCTGTAAAACAAACTGTGCAGCAAAGGTGCCAGAAAAAATATTTTTAAAAATGGTGTAATCTTCGAAAACTGTAAAAACATGTAAAATAATTTTCCTAAGCTGCTTTAAATACAGTAAAACTGTCATTTTTTATATTAATTTTTATTTTTTTAAAGTTAACATGTAAATTAAGATAAAACTTCACTAATCTTCTTGTACCAGATATCGCTCAGAAAAAAACTACATAACACGAGAATAAATGCACTTCCTAATAGAAAAGCAGTAGGATATAAACACGATGCATAACTGAAAAATTCAATAGGAAGCTAAAACAGGACTAGAATGCATCATTTGTGCATAACTCTGTGTCGTCAACCAGAAGAGCATTTATTCCAAGAAAACCTCTGTGATTTATTTTTCTTCTGATTTGATTTTTGCCTCAACTATGTTTACAAAACACCAGAAAAATTAATTAGCTAAAAGGCTATTCAGGTGCTGGGAACTAGGTCAGGTTAGCTGTGTAATGTCCAGAGTGCATGCATGGTGGTTTTTACATTTGTTAGCAAAATAGTTCACAAAAGTGGCAGGAAAACCTTGTTTATCTGCATCATTTGTCCATATTCTTATTCCACAAAACTGAACGGTAAAAAAAAACTTTCCCATGGGTGCAGTGAAGTGTCCATTCATTCGTAAAGAGGTGTATTTCTTTGCGTGAACACCAGGGGGTGCACTCTGAGTATTTTTTACGAAATTATGGACACCAAACAGAGCTGTGTGGAAAGCGTCTCGACCGATCCGTACAACACAAAGACGAAAGAATAGTCGGATTATCAACCTTCCAGCAGATTTTGAACTAATCATGTGTGGCGTGCAATTCATTTGGGAAAATTATTCAAATTAGGATGTTGGTAAATGGTCTGCACTTATACAACACTTTTTTATACCTTGGCATTATCCAAGGCACTTTACAATGTGTTTCGTCTTCACACATTCACACACCAATGGCGACTGAGCTGCCATGCAAGGCGCTTTCCTGCCATTGGGAGCAACCTGGGGTTCAGTGTCTTGCCCAAGAACACTTCGGACACGGAGGGGCCGGGGATCGAACTGCCAATCTTGCGATCAGTGGACAACCAGCTCTACCACCTGAGCCACAGCCGCCCATTAAAAACTCTTTATCCGATCATTTGCTTGAACCAGATTCTGTGAAAAAACAAAAAAAAAAATTCAGGGCAGTCGAGACTCGTCTTCCAAATTCTGAGACTTTTCGGTTGAACTGCAGGCAGTGTTTCCTCAGAGGACAGACAGGACTAACATAGGTATTCCAGTACTGTTAACACCTGTGGGCACTTGAAAAATGTTCATGTTCATTACGGGTTTTTGCAATTTTGGTAAGTATATCCTCAAAGAAAGTCTTTTTTGTTGTTTTCTATAACTTTGTCATACTGCTCACAACACATTTTTCAGTTCTCTCCTTCTAGTCATGGTTGTGTTGTTTCCATAGAGGGGCAGGACTTCTTGAAAAATGAGCCCACAGTGAGGAGAAATCTGACAGGAGCAGATAAACTGTTGGACTTCAGAAGTTTTAAATGTGATGATACGGTTTCCTCTGCCCCCCAGAAATCAGTTATTGCAGGTTAATGGATGTTACATTTTATGCACTGCTTATTAAATCTGCACATGCGGTGAATCTGTGAGTCTTCAGGCTGCTGTAGGTTCGTTCCACATTTACCGGCTGCATGGATGAGCAGAAATCGCATACGATCGCTGCGTCTTCCAAACCCAACAAATGGATTTTATAAAGTGAAAACATGCTAAATCAATTGAGAGCAAACTTCACACAAGACAAACATCCTCCACGCTTCCTCATAAATCACAATTTCCCCTCCGAACATGTGTTTCTGTTAAGCAGACAACAGGTCCTGGCCTTAATGCGAAGCAAAGCAAACAGAGATGATGGCGGGAGTGATCCGCCTAGTAAATACCAGGACGAGCCAAATGCACTTCATTCTACCCCAAATGTTGTAATTCTGGTTCGCGGCCAGCTGAGTCCTCTCTGATGAACAATTAGCTGAGCCGGCCAGACGCTCCCACTGTTTAATGTGCAGCAGAAAGATGGTTTCCTATTGATTGTCATCTGTCTGTAGAGGTGGGCAGGACGTCCGTCTCTACAAGGTGACTACACATCATAATTACTGTCTCTTCTGGCTCGTCGGGCTGAAGCTCTGAAAGCTGCTGATATCAATACACAGCTCTGAATGGCGGCCGCCTCAGGTAATGGGGGGCTTTTAGGATAATATGAGGAGAACGTATCCGAGAGACGGAGTTCATTATTGAGCTGTGAGGTTGAGACCAAGAACTCAAAGTCGAACAGCCTCCGAGTCTGTTGGTTCTGGAGGCTGAAGCAGAGGGAGGTCAGGAGGTCCAGATCACTTGTTCTGCTCAGGTCTTTGTTTCTAAGTAAATGTCAACTGAATCCTGACAGCAGAAAATGTGAATTAATCTTGTTTCCATTGACTGCTTCGGAGCAAATCAACTAAGCTGTGTAGTAGTGTTGTCAGAAGGTGGCGCTGTAAGCTACATGGCTGCAATAAACAGAGTAGAAGAAGACAAGCACAAAAATAACTGATGAAGACGGCAAAAGAAATCAGCTGATCTGTGAGTTAAATGTTTGCAAACGTATTCAGAAAAGGTGTTTCCATCTCTCATTAACTATATTAATCATTAAAAAATAAATAAATTAAAAACCAACTTAAGCCAGCATACACTGCAAAAAATAATGTGTAAATGACGGTTCTAATCTGGCAGCAAGGGTAGCGTTTGAAAACTGTAAAAACTATAAAATGATGGCAAATATCTCCACATAGCAAAAGGCCATACAGGTAAAAATAGAGAGTTTTTATGTGGACATTTACAGTTTTGGCCTTTTTAACATTTATTTTTACAGTCAGCATCTCAATTGATACTGTTTTCTGTGATTTTACTGGATATTATCTATAATATAAAAACTGGCACATCTCTAAAATAAGAATTTTAAAAATTACTTGTCATTTTTTAATCCTTAATTCAACTCCAATAATCCTGACATATTTTTCTATAATAATGATATTCCTTTCTAAGAAACAGTAAATATTGTAAAAAACAAATTACGATGTGTGAAAGCACAGATGTTTTGAGGTGGACTTTTTTTTGCGATTTTACCAATTATTAAAGCTGTTTCTTTAATTTAGTATTTTTAATTAATCCTTACATTGCTTATTTAAATACTGTAAAAAATGTGTAATTTTACAGTAACAAAAATCCAAATTTTTGATGTGGACATTTTTTTTTTTACAGTTTTGGCTTTTTTATGGTTCATTTGTAATTTAGATTTTTTCTGTGATTTTGACAGATATTTTTTGTAATTATATACATATTTTAAATAACGATTTTTTTTAGCTGATTTAAGTAAATAATTAAATAAAATTACACAATAAAAAATGTGTAATTTTACTGTGAAATGTAAAACTATTCTTTGTGGACATTATTTACACTTTTTTTCTTTCACATATAAATTAAACCTTTTTTCCTGTGTTTCAGGAGTTGTCATCTGCAATTTAACAAAACAGGAAAAATCTGTCAAATATCTTAATTATTTTTTAAATAATTTTAAATTTATTTTTAAGAAGATTTTACAGTGGAAATGTTTCCATTAACCTTTTGGAATGCAATACTTCCAAATGTGCCAGAAAGTCTTATGGAATCTGAGCTACTGAACCCTGAGAGTTCACAGAAAGCAGCTGCAGCCTCCAGTCCGCTGCATCGCCGCCATCGTATTCGAATATAATGACCCTCAAACTAAAAACGGTTACGGTCTGCATCTTTCCTGGATCTATCGGTTGGAAGCAACCCCATCATCAATCACACTGACCTTGTCTTTCTGATACGAATCCAAAAATAAATCCCCTTTCTGTTCCACTTGTTCCTCCCAAAACCGATGGCTCCCTTTCCAAACCCTCGTACCACTCTGCAGTGATTATGTCTGGGAGGAGTGTTGGATCCAGACTCCTCGTGTCACCTTGGGTCCTCGCTGTTTTCATTACAAAACGCAACTATGCTGGCAGCGGAGCTTCACCAAATACAACAAGTCATTCACTGTGAATTACCCGTGAAATTTCAGCTCGATTAAAGTAAACAACTTCACTTGATGACTGTTGTAGAAACACTGCTGCTGCTGAGGCCAGAATCCGTCCAGTGAAACCTCCACCTAGGAAGTCAAACTTTCCATTTGACGAGGTGAAGGATTTTCTGGAGCATTTAGCCACTTTATCTCTGTTAAAATGCATTTAGATACGTTTTAGTTTGACATATAGCAGGTGGTTTGGGACAGGGAGCAGGAGGTTGTGGTTTCGGGTGCGTTATAGCCTCAGTTCTGCCGTCCTAAAGTCTGACCCCAGTCTTCAGTGACAGCAGTCCAGAAAAGAGCAACTAGACTGTTATTGCCTTAAAATAATAAGCTATCCTGTTAAAACAAAGAAGGAGAGAGTGCTCCTGCCCGTAACAAGTAGCTTGGAGCGGCGACTTCAGTACTAGAAGGAAAGGATGGAGCGGTATCACCACTGTTGATTAATCTCTCCATCGTTCTCTCAACACTGCCTGCAGTTCAGCCAAAAACTCTTTGTCAGTCACTGTTTGTCATAGCTGAGACAGTCGTGACTTTGCAGTTGCACCAAGAAGCCCAGATCAATGGCAAACACTTTATCTGTGTTGAGTATTTAAATGAGATAGAGACAGTGATTTTTGATTTCAAACTTCTGGGTGAAAGTCCTGCCTCCACCTGCCTGACTCTGATTTTGTGGCTCGTTCAAACTGAAAACTTTTCTTACTACGCCTACACATGCAAATTATTTTCACCGGAAATCACTTGTTTTGTCTTTAAAATGACAGAAAATGATGAATTATGTCCTGTTTTATCCACAATCCAAAAAACATTCAGTTTACTGTCACAGCACAAGAAAGAAAATTTAAAAAGGAATCAAAGAATTTACACTAAAATAGTTGGTGATTAATCTAATATTTGACAAGTAATCATTGTGTTGGTCCCCCTTATGTGGTCTAAAATGCTCTGAACCATTGGGCATGGACAAGAGGACCTCTCAGGGTGTCCTATGGGGTCTGGAACCAGGATGTTGGCACTGGATCCTTTGGGTGCTCTGGCTTGTGCAGTGGGGCCTCTGTCAATCCAACTTGTTCCACTGCATCCTGTTGATGCTTGATCAGAATGAGGTGTAGGAAGTTTGGAGGTCAAACCAACATGTTGGGCCATTGTCATGTTCATCGAGATGATCCTGATTGTTTGATGTTTTTTCCATGTGGTGGGGTGCATTTTCCTGCAGGGGTAGACCAGTGACATTTGGGATTTCCATTTGCATGAGGGACTGTGTTTGTTGTGGGACAATGTTTATTTGGGTGTCTAAGTCTCATCAACACGGATGTTAAAATCCAAGGTTTTCCAGCAGAACACCACATAGTACCAATATGATCAATGTATATGCTATTAGAGCCAAAGACTCTTGACTAATAAAGGCAAGACTAAATGAACGACAAAGTCTCACACTAACTCTGTGGTGGCCACGTTGGTCAAAAGCACATAAATGCATTAATTTCACAAAAAAGGCTGTAAAACTGGGAGATGTCCATGTCTTTTTTTGGCTTATTCTTTTCTATTGGAACCTGCAACCAGGTCATAAGTTTTAGATGTTTGGGCAACAAAGTCTGAACAAGAACTTCTTGCATTGGGACTTCATGGTTTAAAACTACTTTGTTAAGTTTAGGGCACCAAAACTACTTGATTAGTTTTAGAAAAAGTGTCTGTTGGCTGTCTGATTTAGCTAGCTAGTTGAGGTTCATGCTAAGCTAGGATTTTTAAATGCTAACATAAGCGTGTTAGCAGAGAGAAGCTGTAGCTGCTAACGTTTAGGAGCATTTTGACGATAAACGGACACCGATTGGAAATTGCTTAAAAACTTGGCTAGCCAGACATGCTAACAATTACATTTTATGTTAAAGAAAATAACCAGAAAGAGACAGCATCCTCTAAAATCTGTTGTTCGTACTGCAGACCCAGGGTTTCTACATGTGCAGAAATCCAGATCTTGACAGACCACACAAGACTGAAGTTATCACAAACACTGTTTCAGCTCCGGATTCAACCTGAACATCCACCCTGTTCGGCCTCCTGTTGCTACGTCAGTCAGCAGAGTCCGTCCACCGCTTCAGCTTTTCTTCAAACAAATTAGAACTTCAATAATTTGGTGCAAGAACCGCAAAAATCCAAAGTGGTCTCCTTTTCCTCTTCGACTCACCAATGTGGAATTCCCAGCACTCAGAAACTAATTAGAGAGCCAAAGCTGGAGGCCCGGAGGCAGAAGAAATTATTACACAGCCCGCATTATGTGTAACTCCAGACCTATCTCTAGATCTGCGTTTACTGCTTATTAAACGACATATCATCTGTCATACAGCAAATCAAATTAAGCAAATTCCACTTTGTTTTCGTAGGTACGACTGCAGCAGCGTTGCCAAGGGGCAGATAATTTAAGAAGGACCTGCAAGAAGATCCAGCCTGGGTTCAGAATCTGTGGGGAGCCAGACCACATAACTACAGTACAACTTCTCCTTACATACCGCAGTCCTTCTGCTTAGAAGCTTGTGGTTTTGGGGAGTTATGAGATGATGAGTTCAGGCTTAAGGACCGAAGATATTACGATGTTTCTCTCTTAGAGGCTACGATGGGAAAGACGCCCCCCAGCCTCCGCCAGGTTACAGAGTTTAAAGCATATTATTTTTGAAGGACTGGATTACACTGTTAAAAAACTGTTTGAAACTCTTTTTTAACAGTTTACTTTTTTGCAGTAAAATGGTGTCATTTTATGGTCAAAAAAGAGAGGAAAAAGCAGATGTTAATTGCAGTTTTGGCCTGTGTTTTTAGGATTACCCTGTAAATTATTATTTTTTCTTTGATTTACTAGTTATTTTTCTTTTATTCTTTAATTTTTTAAATTTTATTTATTTTTTTGAACACAAAATGACAACATTTTACTGTATTTATATCTGCATATCCTTACTAAACAGGTAATTGTCAAAAAATTATGTATATTAAGGACTGAAAAATCGTAAATAATATGGCTAAATTACAGATAATAACTAGTAAAATCACAGAGAAAATATTAATTTACATGTTGACTCTAAAAAACCCATAAAACACTGTAAAACATTTTAAAACATTTCTTTAAACTTTAATTTAAACTTTAATTTCTTGAACAATTTAAAGTTTATTTTAAAAACATGTTCCTAGTTCTGTTAAATTACAGATGACAACTAATGAAATCACAGAATTTTTAAAAATTAGTGGTTAACTATAAAAAAAAACACACAAAACATACAAAAACTGCAGAGAATGTACAAATAAAAAAAATCTGTATTTTTACATATACATTTTTTTTTTCTTTTTTAAATGTGTGACCATAAAATAGCAAAGTTTTACTGTATTTTAATCAGGTAAAAATATAATATTCTTACAGATGTTTGCTGTCATTTACTTTATTGTTATTATTATTATTATTAATTTTATTTTTTACAGTTGTTTAATCTTACAGTATTCCATCTTTTTTAAATGTATTTTTTTTACTGTTTTTATCAGGTGAAAATAATCTTACAGATGTTTGCTCTTATTTATTATTATTATTATTTATTTATTTTTTTACAGTTCTTGAATCTTACAGTATTCCACCTTTCTTGAAAATGTGTGGTTTTTTTTACTGTTTTTATAAACGTAAACAAAAATATTCTCACGGATGTTTGCTGTTATTTATTTATTATTATCATTATTATTTATTTTATTTATTTACAGTTCTTGAATCTTACAGTATTCCACCTTTTTTGTAAATGTATTTTTTCTGGCACCATTGCTGACATATTTTCCCATTATTTTTTACATATCTTTCTTTTTTTTTTGCAGTGTATATTGACAGTGTTGTACTTTTACTTTTAGTTAATGAATGAATCCCTGAACATAGGAAAGAACAGTAAAATGAATAACAGAGGCTCCGCATGCAGAACTTATTCATTCATGTTTCAACATCAAAATAATGAACAATTATTATTAGTGATTAATTGCCTATTTAATTTATCTTATTTATCTATCTACATTTTGATTTTCAGATGACAGGACAAACCTATAAAGATAATATTTTAGGATTGAAAGTCCTGCATTAAAGTAAAAGTGAAAGTGAAAGTCTGGGTTTTGTCTCTTTGATTGACGTGTTAATACATTTGACTTTATTCGTCTATATTTAGTGAAGCGTCAGTGTGTCAGCAGCATGTTACTGTTGGAGCTGAACCACTTCATATCCAGTTTTACATTCAGGGACAGCAGATAAATCAAAAGGCTCCAAACGTGATTTATTGGAGAGCAAAGGAGAAGTTCTGATGCACAGATCTGTTTCCAGTTTCTCTCTAATCTTTCTGCTGAGATGTTGAATCATTGGAACATTTATTGTCATGCGAGACGTCAAGAGGGGGAAAAAAATCACACTTTGTTGGAGCCGCTAACGAGTCGGACATGTGAGACGTGAGTCCGATTACACACGAAGAGGCCAGAAGGGTCGGAAAGTGCCTGTTTTAATCTTTAACAAGGTGTTGTATTTTAAAAGTTCGTCACATTATCCGCTGTGCGAATGTGGTGGAGCAGAAAGTACAATATGTCCCTCTGAAATGTGGAGCAGAAAATGGAAATACTCAAGTACAGCCCTGGAGTAAACGCGCCTTTCACCACTGGTTACTGTACAAAACAATTTGGAGATTTTACTTCAGGATAGTTGTAAAAATGACACAAATAAATCAACAATGGTTTCTCTTCTTCGCAAAAAAAAATCGGAGGTGCAAAAAAAAGTCAGAATGCAGACGAAGTGACACCACGAAGCCTCCCGACTGCACGAGCCATATGCTGTGTAGAAGAACTTCTCTGTCGCCATGTTTTGTTCTGAGCAGCGGGGCGCAAGTATAAATATCTCTGCCCACCTCACTTATGGGTTTTAGTTCTCCATCGCACATGAAGGGTGTTTATACAGAACACGAGAGCTGCGTCTAAACATTTCTGAGGTGTAACTAAACTGCCTTCTCATTTGTGTCTCAAAGGAAGCGTTTTCTTTTCCCCATTAACTAGTTTGCTAATTGATTATTTAACGAACAGAGTCTAAATTCTCTGATTCCAGCCCCTTAAATGTGAATATTTTCTGGTTTCTTTCCTCCTCCATGACGGTGAACTGAGTATCTTTGGGTTGCGGATGATAAAAAAACATTTGTCATCTTGATGTTTGGTGATAAACAGGTTTTTCTCCATTTTCTGACATTTTGTTGACGAAACAAGGAGTGAAAATAATTGTAGGCGTAGAAAACAAAGGTTCCGGTTTGAAAGATTGCTTTGTTAAATTACAAATAATAAAAATGAATAATAATAACTAAGAAAATTAAATGAATTTATACATTAACCCCAAAATTTACAGGCCAAAACTGTAAATAACATCCACATCAAAAATCCTTGTTTGACCATAAATATTCAGTTTTACTGTAGTTAAATCTGCAAGAATGTCACTATTAAACATATATTTTCCTTTAATTCAAATCAGAATGATGCATATTAAGGACTGAATTTCATTTTTACTGTTTTATTGTGTTTGAATCAGCTAAAAATACAATAATTTTAGAGATATTTGCTGTTGTTGTTATAGGATTCCAAACTTGAGGTCAGATTTTCATAGTTTTTTTCCACTGATCATTTTTTACAGTGTACATTTATAGTGCTGTATTGTTATATTTACTTAAACAGTGAATCAGTGAACGTGGGATCACAATTTAGAGGCGGGAGGTGGAGGAAATAGGACTGGGGATCCTGTGTGGCACCATTATATTTAGACTTTGGTTTTGTTGTGACATTATGTTTGGATAGGTTTAGGAAAATATAAATCATAGTTTAGGTTAAAATACGACCATTTCACGACATGCCTACTGCTGCTTCTCCATCTTCTGGTCTCGTCCCATCTAATATATGATTGCAAATATGCAGTAAAATTTAAGATCTTAGACTCCAACAGAAAACTTTGATTAAACACCCCCTTAATCCCAAAACCCACTAAAATGTGTGTTTGAAAAACCTGTTATTGTTAAAAAAAATAATCACCAAATGACGCCATTTATCAGCCAGTCAAAAAAACTAATACATGCGGTTCTGTTGGGAAAATTTAACCAAACTAAAGTTTAAAATCATGTCATTTACTCAACGTCTGAGGACACTGCTGCACATTTTTAAGCAAATTTATTTAATCTAGAATCGGTAAATGTGTGTTGAACTGTACTTTTCACTTTTAATTCGCAGTGATTCTTATTCTAAATCCTTGTCTTTGTTGTTTCTATTTTATAATCCAGTATTATAATCTATATTTTGATAGTTGTGGTTTGTATGTGTGCTTTTGTGACAAGGTAACTGATCTAAAAAAGATAACATGTTGAATGTGGGATCTGATAGTTGGTGCCTCCAACAAATTTGTGATTCGCTGCAAACAAACGTAATCTGGGAGAAAATGCATCTCCCTACGAATTCAGAGTACACCCAACAAGAACAATTAACGACACAGTTTGCATCGAACTTCTTGACTTCAGACAACTTCTAATGAAATTGTGTTCAACTAACAAACTACACTGAGTTAGAAGAATTAGTTGCTTGGAGCTTTAGTAAATCAAATAAACGACCAGTCTTAAGTGTTTGAAGCCTTCTGGGCCCGTTTAGATAGAGGAGGGGACTTGAAACGTTGAACTCTGGGTAAAGAAAAATGAAGTTATCGAACCAATTTAATGAAGTTGCCTCAACTAATGCAGATATTTGAGTTGAACTTACACACAATATTAAGTTGATGCAATAATATTATGTGAACGCAACCCATCAAAAGTGGCAGATTAGAGTTTTGGTTTATCCTGCAACCATGCATTTTAATTGGAATCTGGCTTTTTAGAGTGTAGCTCTGCAGGAATGTAATATTTAGATGGCAGTGGAGTGTGATGGTCTTCAGAGGATCCTCGGCCGGCAGCTGAGTACACAGTTGTTGCTCTGCAGCGGTAACAACGTGCAGCTCGGTTATAGCTCAGAAAACAGGTGCATCAAAGGCCCGCGGAGGAGGGGGTGAGTCGGGGTGAGGTGACAGGTAGAATGGGGGAGGTCTCTTTTTTTTTTAAACCATCACAAAAACCTCCATCTCTGCCTTTCTCCTTGTTTCCAGCTACGTCACCACGCTGCGCTCTGATTGGCCGCGGCGCCGCACCGTGCCCAGAGTTTACGTCATGATTTTCTGTTCACCTCCGTCCCCGCCCCTCGCCCCCCGCCTCCATTGTTTCACCAGCTTTTAATAAACTAAAGGGCAGATTCCTGACTGCGGCGGGGAGGGTGGAGGGGTTGCACAGACCTGTCCTCCACACACAAATGCAGTATTTGCACACACACAGTTTGGCATGCGGAGTGCCAAAGCTCCTCCACCGTCTACTGACGCCAGCTCCACAAGCGCACACACCGACTTCCTCTCTCTCGCACACTCCCACCCTCCCCACGCGCCAACCTCCTAAAAGCTAAGCTCCTCACTAAATATATCCCCCCCAGTAAAGATAAGACAAACAGTGTGGATTTGAGAGCAGCGTGCAGCCAATGACAGGCAGCCATGTGAGCCGCAGCTAAGCTCGTGTTAGCTTTACAATTCAGGCTTCTCAGAAACTGCGGAGACAGACAGACAGAGGAGGACATATTTTCTGATTTCTGTTTCTTCAGTGGTAAAAAACCAGAACCCCTGATCGTCCAGGGTCACCTCAGATCCCTCTGATCTGGAGGAAAAACACCGAGCTGCGGGCGAGAAGCGGCGCATGAAACTAGATCAATCCTCCATTCAGATCCAGGCCCGAAGGCGCTCTCGAAAAAAGACAAGCGAAGGAGTCGTAGGCGTGTTTGTTTTATCGGCCAGGTTTCTTCGGGCGGCTCTGTCACATGCTCGTCTGGCGGGTTAAGGATCCTCTCAGTGGCCCGGGCTTCGTGCAGAGCATCCATTTGTCAGAAGCACATTCCTGCGGCGGTGAGACATTGTGAACTGCCTATCGGAGCTTCAACACTGTCCAAATAAATACACTCACAATGGGCCCCAGTGTGTGTGTCGGTCGGTGTGTGTGTCTGCGTGTGTGTTTGCATGCATGTGTGAGAATATGAAACATGAGAGCTCAGACACAAAACCGTGCGCCGCTCTGCCAGAGCATTGCTGTCCATCTGCACCTGGCTGAATGTGCAACATTTCAAACACACCTCCTACTCCTCTTCTTCGCCTTCCTCTTCTCCAAACAGCCCAAAGGTGATTTTCGGTTTGAGGTGAGGATGCAGACGGAACAAACAAACAAACAAAAAAACAACCAAACGCTTTCTTACCGACTGTACAAACTGTTTCTCGTCTGGTGTCGCCGGAAGTGGAGAAGGATGTCTGCGGGGATGTTTGCATCACTCCCGTCTCGATCTCCTTCTTTCCCCCCTCTTGGGTTTAAGACTCTCTCAGTCTCACCTCCTCCAGCCCTGTTTCTCTCTCACACATCTCAGTTTCATTCTGTTTCTCCTATTTATTGTGTCCTTCTCCGAGTCTCTTTCTCAGATGTTTTTCCTCCTACTTGGGCTGCTTCTCTTCCCCCTCCTCATTATCCCCCAGCCTTTTTGTAGTCACTTCATTTTTCATTTAAACACCTTCTCGCTCTCTCGTTCTCACACACTCGCCTCTCCTCCTCCGTCGAATGGAAGTGGTAGCCTGTCTCCTCCTCCTCCTACCTACCACAGAGTCTATTATATCTGTCATCATCTCCTTCCAGCCTAAGCCAGCAGCCTCGGGGTCCAGCAGAACAGGCCAAGTCAATCACACACTCACGGACATAAATGTACACACCTGTAAAACACATATTCATACGTGTCCAAAGTTACTCCAACCACTATTAACCTCGCACTCTCACTACAAGCCCGGCGAGCTCCGCTATCCTTCCAGCATCTCTGTCAGTGCCTGATTAGCGAATCCAGTGGTGCCAACACAAACATGTTTCCTCCTATTACACATCAAGTCACACGCTGCGTCCTAATCACAACCACTTGCGGTCTCCGGACTCACGTGGAGCAGAAAAGACCTGCAATAAAAGAGGAATGTGCACCTGAGCGGAGGGATGTGCAGGAAAAGTGAGCCCGAGTGTCAGTCAAACTCTGTGGGATGCATTTACAAACAGATTATCTCACCTCCACACTGAAGGAGTGAATTATGAAATCTAGGTTTTGTTGGAATATATGTGCAGCTCATTGTGTTTGAAGATAAGAAGCAGTAGGTGAGCAGCTCCAGAGGCTCTTACCTTTAGCGTCGGGCAGCAGACAGACAGCAGGGGTATCCACAGAGGCTGCATGCAACACCGGATTTGTTGTTCAACTATTGTTTCCCAGCCAGCTCCTCTCTCCTCTTGTTTCTACCTCTCTCTCTCTCTCTCTCTCACACTCTGATTGTCTGAGCCACTCTCTCCTCCCTCGGTGTCTCTCTCACCTCCCTCTCTCCTCTGTCCCGCTCCCTCACTTTCCTCAAACAGGGAAATCTCCAGAAAGAGGGAGCAGCAGCAGCAGCAGCAGCAGCAGCCTGGATGCTCGTCTGCCTGCGAGGACGCTCGTCACATGTGGATCGTGACACAGCAATCGTATATCATATGCCCTTTCTCTCTCCCTCTCTCTCTCTCTCGCAAACACACCAGCTGACGCACCGACACGCTCCACAGCGGCAAATGGGAATTCCAGGCCTGGACGGCTCTGCTCGCCCCATCAGGAGAGAGCTGACCAAAAGCTGCAGCCAGTTTTACGAGGTCAGGGTTATAAAACTGTTAGCAGATTTAGTTTATTTAAAAACAACTGGCCCTCGTGGCCCTTCCTCTTCACGCGCTTTCTCCTGCCGATGGGGGTGGGGGTGTGCAGGTGGGTGAGGGGGAGGAAGATGAGAAAAAGAGGAGTTAAATACAACTCACCTCAGAAACCGTCTCCTGATGGGAGCCTCTGCGTTGTAATGCAGCTGAGATATTCTGTTACCTGCAGGCAAAATTATTGAAAGTATCTTGAATATGTCATCGAGAGAAGGAAAAAAAAAAACACAAGCCGTGTTCAGCTTCACTCATCGGGAACGTTTTTCATGTGTTCAAAATCACAACCAAATGAAGAGTTCACTCTCTGAACCCCAAGCAGCTTCTGGGCTGCATTTGTACTCCTGTCACATTTTTCCTCACAGTGGGTTCGTTTTTCACTGCAATATAAAATCCTGCACCGCCGTGGAAGCAGAACAGTCATGACTGGAAGAGGAGAAAACTCAGTTTGACACAGTTCAAATGACATAAATCAGAGAAAAGGCAGAAGCAAAAGCTGAATGTCTTCCATTATTTGTTAAAATCTGGAATCAACATGTACAACACTTTCCCACTTGTGGTACCAGTACTGAAAAAAACAGGGGCTCCACATGCTCTAGACAGGCTATTTAACCAAGGCTATTTACATTTTTACAGTTTTCCACAAACAAAATTTTTTCACACGACTCTGCAAATTAACCTTATAAAGATGTTTCTCCATGCTGAATGTATCCTCCAACAACTTGCTCCTCTGTTTTCCATTTTTGAGCCATGCTGCATTTAGTTTACTGACCAAGAAAGCTTTTATTTTTTAATTTCGTCTTGATCTCTCTCGTTGTCTCCTCTCTGCTCTGAGAAAACACTGCCTGCAGTTCAGCCTAAATGTCTCTAATTTTTTGTCATGTGACAGCTGAGAATTGTGATTTTTTTTAACAAGATCTGGTACAGAATGGTTTATTTTTGGGATTTTTTTTTAGAGATTAGACATGTAAAATAAAGTAATTTACAGTTTCAGCTGAGATTTGGTTGTTTTTCCTTAAAGAACCGTATGTCACGCATGATATGTTCTAGGGGACTAGGGGATAGGTGAAAATCTCTCTGATAAATTGTGTAATTTTGGGGCTTGTTTTTTAAAATATTTTTTGAAGAGCTTTTTCATTTTATTTCAGGATGAAAGGGGGTATAGATGAGAGAGACATACAGCAAAGGGCCATGAGCCGACATGGCAACGCCTTCACTCAATGAGCTATACGTTGGGCCAATATTGGTGCTTGTTTAAAGAAAATATGTCCTTTAAATCCACCAGAGGGTTTTGGGGTTCAGACAGTTACAATACTTTACATGACTTTAAGTTAAAAAAAAAGCAAGGATTTCATCACTCATGTTTTTAAAAATACACAAGACCCAGTAGGTCACTTGGAGGATAGTTCATTCTTGAATATTTGTCTTCATCTGTGAATAATTACGTGGCTGTGTCGTGCCTGTATGTTTGGAAATCATGAAAACGACAGCAGTATAGCCCAGATCCAAACGGCAACAGCCTCATCCATCATTCTCAAAAGGCTCAACATGAGGACCGAAAATATGAAAAGGGGACAAACTCCGACGAACGGAAATCTAAAAGCGAAGGTCATCCTGAGAGCCGAGCCTTCTCCGAGGCTATGCGCACAACTGCAGCCAATTTATTGCGATATATTACATCAGTCGCTCTGCTTCCCGCTCTGCATTTCTGGACTGTTTGCAGTTTTTGGGTGATTTATCAAAAAAGTTACCAAAAGGAGCGGCGCAACTGGAAAAACCGACGCTGACAACAAAGGTATAAGAGACACAGAGGATGCAGCCAGACAAATAAGTCACATCTTTTACTGCCTGAGCGCTGAGGACACATTTTTTTTCTATATGTTTCTCACAGACACTGAGTGGGAGGTGAGGTTTGGGACCAGACAACAAGACAAACTCATGCATTTTTCATAGCCTGATTAAATAAGGAAACAGTGTGGGAATAACAATGAGAGAAAAAAAAAGGTGAAAAAGAATAACATGAGCCGTGTGAGGCCGACAGCACATGTTCAGACACTCATTGTATAGCACACAAACACTCACATACACATGTCCTGGTATGTGGGAGTCGAAAACTCTCCGGGGAAATAAGGGGAGCGAGCTGCACTGCACTAAGTAGGGCTTAGTGGGTCAAAAGTTTAAGAAGCGCAATTACCTGAAAGACCTCGGCTGACCCCCAAATTTCTCACCTTCTGTTCCCCCACACATGCACACACACACCTTCGACAGAGGCGATTTACAGCCGGCAGCAGGAGAGGCTGAAAACTTATCCACCACCAACAGGCTCCTAGAGAGAAAGGGAGAGCGAGGGACCCACGTAAGCACAGTTTGTATTTTGATTACACTTTCAGGCCTTGTAAATGATCACCGCTGTGAACAGTGTCAAATTAAATGGTCGTAACTCACCTGGACAGAGTCTGACCGCCTCTCCTTGGCGTGCTCAGCTTGTGTCCACGTGAGAGGTGGTGACAGCGAGTAAATGGCTTCAGATAATGTATCATAATATCACATTAAGAAAGCGTTCGCCCAAGCCAAATGTGAATCCCATATGCGGAGAGGGACGAGGGTGGGGTGGGAGGAGGCAGGGAAAAAGCCAGAAGATGTATTGAGCGAAAGCAGCTGAAATGCTGGGATGACAAACCGCCGCAAAAGCACATTTCTGACAACTTGTACAAACTCCTTCGCTTTCCGTGGCCATTAGCTGGTAAATGGACAGCAATAAAAAGAAAAGTGATGTTGTGGCTACGGGGCAGCTGCTGACAGGTCACTTGCTTTTTAAGATTATGATAAACTCCTTACTTCCGCCATACTTCAGGCCCATTTTGGTGAAATGTCACGGCCTGGTGAGCATTCTGGAACGTAGCCTGTGGCCGCAGGTTCAGGTTGCACTGTGGTTACATCAGCGTATAAGCCAATGACTACCAGGAGGGTGATGTGACAGTTGTCCCGGTCCTGATTGAGTCCCACCTTGGCTGTAGGCAGTCTGGCCGTCCAGCGTATGAGCTGTGACTAGACCCGAGTCATCTCCCCACCAGGACGGGATTAACAGGGCAGGGTCACGTCACACCTGAGTCCCAACACCAGCTAGCTCTGTGCAGGGATTTAGGCTAACACCACAGCAAAACTCTGATTCCTTATCTGAAGAAACAAATATCTATCATTCAGACCTAAATGTTACTTCACACTGCCATACCGGTTCGATTTAAGTGATATTTAGAATCAGCAAACCTGGCAGTAACCATACGTGGGTGTGGATGGTGAAATTGAACTCAGTTGCCAAATGAAACTGGTCATCTGGTAGATCCCTAGCTAAGGGGGCAATTACTTTTTCCACGGATTGTCTTTGTCTTACATTAAAATTAGTCTGATGACCTGAAGCATTTACGTGTGACAAATATGCAGAAGATTTCTGTAGGGGGGCAAATACTTTTCACAGCACTCTATGCTACCAATATTTACTTCTCAGAATGGCTGGAAATCTGCTCTCAATCAGTCACTGGAGAAACTAAAAAATGAGATCCAAGACTCATCATCTGTAAGTAGAGCCTTCCATTCCCACTGACATTTTGAAGTGAAATCTCAAGATGTTTTCGATGGCTTTTGGTATTTTCTAGCGGTCCTAAGTTTCAGTCTTTCATATTTATTTATTTATTTAGTTTATCCTAAACTTTGATCTTATAACTTATGCTAGTTTGATTCTCATTTGACCTTGTTTAAATATCTTGTAGTATTTTATTCTCTTCCATGAAATGATTGCTTTTGCACTCGTTTTGTCAAAAAAAAACGATAGAGATGATGATAGAGATAAGGGGATATGCAATAAAAATGCAGTCATTTCATCCAATATTCCAGTTGTGATTTCAGTGGGAACATTTTTGCATTCTTTTCCAATGAAAAATTACAATAATGTGATCACGTACGTTCTCTTGCATCTGGAGAATATGATCTGTAGCATCTCTGTACCACAATGCTTCATTTCTGACGGTATTTTCAGACACATGCTACCTTCATCAAGAAACCGCAGATGCCGTGATTTAGATACCGCACCTCAACATATTGCAATTTAATTAACGTTTTGATTAATTGTTCAGCCTTAATAGGGATGCCGATACTCCGCCATGTTATCAATGAATAACCATTGAATCGTTGAAATGGACAGTTTTCCATACGCTGATAAAACCATTTTTAAACACTGACAGTTAATGTTTGCCAGAAAAACAGCTCGGTTACGTTGGGAATTTGAAGAGCAGATAATGTAAACACCAGGTCATTCCAATGATGAATTAAAAAGCAGAAAATAATGACTTTATTTAAAATTGCTTTTCAACTAAAGGTCCAACAAAATCCAAAATTTTGCAGTTTTCCACAGTAAATAACTTGTGAAGGTAATAACGTCTTCATGGTGGTTTGATATCAAAATACTCCTCTCATCCAAACGACATGATGGAGTAACTTGTTCACTGTAGTTCATCCAGCTGCTGGAAACAGCTGCTTAGCTGGAACAGGCGTTCACAAATTCTGTCGCAGCAACTTCATCAGTCCAGGATATCTGCCACCTCTAAAATGGATTTATACTCAGAGCAGAGCGTCGCCAACATGCTTCATCAGTTTAATGTTTTTGGAAGCTTGTAATGAGAGCTGTGCTGCTCCTAAACGTTAGCATCATCTCTGCTGACAGACACTCAGCTCCCAGCCTGAGTGAGCTTTTGAAGATCCTAGCTTAGCATTAGCATCAGGTTGCTAGCTAAACCGAAGAGTCGCCAGACACCTTTTTACAGTTTGATGTTGCAGAGTTCATCAACAAGGTTGCTACAGTTAGTATTTAGACAGCAGGGAAGTGCGCTTGTTTTATGGGTGGTCAGCAAACACACATATAACTCCATTTCATTGAATAGTAAACGGTGGAACAACCAGGTACTACAGCAAATCGACAATACTTCTACTGACATGCATGTCCTTCATCTTTCGCCTTATCTATTAATATGTCTTTAATGACTTAAATTATTAATAGCAATTAGTCAATTGCCAATTTATTACTAAAATCTATAATTACTACAACATTTTATCCAAAGCCAATGACCACATCCTTTACTAGTTACACCAGTTTATGGAGTTTCAGTTTGCGTTCACGGTTAGCATGTTCTTGGTGTAGGAGCACATGAGTGGCTTTTGACTTATGGGTGGTCAGCAAGCACACCTGTAACTCCACCTAATTAAAGAGTAAATGACTCCACCTGGTGGTACAACCAGGTACTGCAACAAATCTTCAAAACTTCTACTGACATGCATGTACTTCATCTCCTGCCTTCTCCATTAATTTGTATTTAATTGATTAAATTATTAACATCAATTAAGCAATTAATATTGTAAATCTGTTTTAATCTTTAAAATGTCTGTTTCTTACTTTAGTAGAAAAAACTAATTACATCCTTAACTAATCGCATTATTCTGTGGGTTTCAGTTTGTGTTCATGGCTGGCATTTTCTTGGCATAGGTGCATTCATTTTTTGGGTTGTTAGCAAACACACCTTTAACTCCGTCTATCTAAACAGTAAGAGGCTCCACCTGGCGAAACAGTCAGGTACTACAGCCAAATTGAATACATGTTTAACAGCAGTTAATCGATTAACAAATCACTAAATTCCCTATTTGTGAGAGACACAAAGCTTTGGACTGACTGATGCTACACAGACATATTCAGTCTTCATTTGGAAGATTGATTTTCAGCTTTATTTTAAGCTACATGAGAAAAAAATGGAAGCCGGCTATAATTTTGGGAGATTTATGTGGACCGGTGAGCAACAGAAAAACAGGCATGTTTGCCTCAGAAATGGCCTCCACTGGGAGCCAAATGTCTGACAAAAATAGTCCCATAGTTGTAATTTACAGCTGGTGTAGAATAACTTTCTCTGTTCTTGACCAGGTAAAGTAATGTCACAGCAGCTGCCAAAGACAACCGATGTTTGATGAGCGTAGCAGGTCTGGTTATAGAGTTCAGGGAGAAATGCAGTTAGCCAGTGTAAGTGCTCAGAATGAAGGGATAATGTCTAGCGCAGGAATAAAACGCTGGTATCAAAGAGAAACCACACGTCTCAGATAACGATGAGGACGCATTGAGGGTGGACCACAGTGTAGTAATGACCTTAACACTCATTTAAACACAAGCACACACAGTCATGTGCAGAATATTGCATGTGGAAGGAGAACAACACCCCTGGGTGAGGGGTTCATGGAGAAAGACGGGGATAAAAGAGAGAAAGTGAAAGACACAGGGAGATATGGAACAATAAGAAAGCAGCTAAGTGTTTCCCCATGTGCACCTGGGGCAGTGGCTGACCCCGTAAAGAGAGGTCTAAGCCTTCGCCCTCGCTGCTTCCACCCCGCTCTCACTGCCAATGCCCATAGGCACCAAGGAATCACTGGAATGAGGGAGAGCAGCCAAAAACAGTCCACGAGAATCTCTTCATCTCTATAGAAGTGCCGTTACAGAGGGCCTCCAGTCTGGTGCAGCGCTTAACAAGCTGCTCCGTCTCTACAAGCCTTCTGGGACGGTGACGGCATCCAACGCTAACGGACTTCTTCATGAGGAGGAGCCAGCAGGTACGTGGATACCAGACATAGCTAATTCAGTTTACAGTGGAAGTCTGTTTTCTGAGTGCAAAGTTAAAAGTAGACCCACAAAAATATCTCCCATATTGCAAAACATTAACCAGTTGGACCAAGCTCTTATTCCCAAACTGACACTGAAGACTAAACAACAAGTCAATCTAGGTAATTTGTCTCCTAACAAAAATGGGCAACCATTTTGTTTACAGACCCCTAATTACTTAGCATTTACCTGGTGAATATATGATAAGTTTTAGTATATTGTTGGTTAATTACCACGGGAAATAAGCAGGTAATAATGAGGCAAACTTCTGCTGAAATAATAAGAAAAGCCTTAGTATTTTCTAAGAAATACTAAGGCTAAGAAAGTAGTTTGGAAAAGACTCGGATATAATTACATACTTCCGAGGAAACACCTTCTCTGTTACCAATCAATTCAAGTTACAATTGTAGTCTTCAAAAGGTTTATGTTGGTAACATGCCAAGTTTAATTATGTGCAATAACAGAAGACATGTTTCCTAGGAAGTATGTTATTACCAACCCAAACCCATTATTAGGAGGATACAGGGAGGGTTTTCTGGTAAAGTCATTGATTCCAGTCATGCAAAGTGCAGTTTTTGTCAAATTCAGTGAATACATCCTTATTATTCATTAGCTGTCTGTTTTGTGTATGCAATATAAAAAAGTCCTCTGTTCATTCACAGTCCTGGCTGTGGTTTGGATCGATCAATACAACACTATTCCAGTGTGTCCTGTGGATATTTGAGCTTGTGCACACAGGTACGAAATATCTAAATATGGTAACCATCTAAATGTCAGTGTTGTTTTTCCAGAATCACAGGCTGCATCCACGCTAATATGTTTTCATTTTGAAATGCCTACCGTACACGAGAATCAGAAAACCCCTAAAATGGACAACTTTGGAAATGTTTCCGACTCCGATTTAGTTGGAAAACTTGTTTTAGTCTGGACAGAAACAATGACAGAGACACACATGTTCACTTTTGCTCTGATGACTTCACCAATTTCCAGAAGAAAACAAAGACATAGAGTTAAACAATTAATCAATTAGATGTCAACTATTAAGGGAATCACCAACTATCGATTGATCGCTAAATGTCAGAATTCTCATATTTCACTTCCTAAATGTTGATATTTTCTGGTGTCTTTCCTCCTCTATGGCAGTAAACCGAATGTTTTTTGGTTGTGGACTAAACAAGACACATGAGGACGTCATCTTGAGCTTTGGAAAACACAAATCACTATTTTTTGCTATCTTCCAATGAACTGAGAAAAGAATGGACAATGAAAATACCTGTAGCTTGCAGCCCTACTGCAGTACCAGTAGTTACTTCAAATAGATAATAAAGGACAAGTGTTGCTGACCTTGTTGTCTTAGCTGGTAGTTGTTATCCAGGTAAGAAATTCTCTGGTCTTATTTTTCATTATTGCTGTTCTTCCTCTGTAGTATTTTCTCTAACTAAGGACCCGTTTTTTGCCTGCAAGTCTAGTTTACGAGAACAGTCACGCATTGTTTGTCAAGATATTAGATACTGGTCTGGATGCAAAATTAAAATTAAAATGCATGAGTGCAGAAATAGCCATAGACTTTTACCCTTTTCACTTTTAAGAAAATGAGACGTCTTTACCACTACCGGAGGGATTGCCATGAAATTTTCTGTAGATATTAATGGCTTTTACAAGGTGTCACCCAATGCCTATGTACAATGCTTTGGTTAGAGATCCTTATTTGTATTTTGTGTTTAGAAACAGAAAGTGTTAGCATATTAGCAAACTAAGACAACAAACACTGTAAACATTACACCTGCTAAACACCATCACTGTAACCATGCTAGCATGCTGATGTTAGCACTTAGTACAGCATGACATAGCTGCTAGCAGGAGTGCGTTCCAACACCCATGCTATACATACTGTAAAGTACGCCAGAAAAAGATTTAGTATGTCCCAAATACATAGTATGTCGACTGCAATGTGCCAGAAATACCTCGATGTTGTACTACATCCAGTCACATTGCAGTTTGCAGGCCAACATGTTGACCCACAATCCTACAAACGTCACGGTGTCTTGTGTGAGTATGAACACGCTTTAGCCGCCAAGAGCGCACAAACAGATGACAACTCATTTCACACTAGAGACTGCAGTGGATATATGAGCAGGACGGTCAAAGCTTAAGGCGCAATATTATGATGAAATAGTGTGTCCCAACTGTATGCACACTGCACGCAGCAGTACATACTTTATCGGGTTTGCTGCAGTACGTACTGAAAGAAAGAAAGTATTTGGAACACATTCTCAGACTCTAATGTGTGTTTTGTGTTTAAATAAAGAGATTACACAAGCTCAAAAACTTTCTAAAATTAGGGTTTTAAATTGAAGGAAGCAACCAAATTAAAACATGATACCAGCAGGAGTATATTTAGAGCGAACAGTGTTGCCAAAAACTGTGGCTTTGGGGGATGAATTTGGAGAAAAACAACATCTGAACGCAGGTGCTCTGTGATGTGAGAGCGTCTTCCAGGTTGAAGATTTGTTGTCATGAGAAAAGAAAGGCACGCCGCCAGTAAACAGAAACTTTCCCCCTCCTGTTCTCAGATATCTGTTTAGTCTTCATAGATTAGCCATGACTCCATCAGACTTGCATTAGGCCATCCGCGCATGCTAACATGCGAGCACGCACACACAGATTCGCACGTGCACAACAAACTCAGATCCTCTTCACCCCCCCCCGAGACGTTTGTGAATTTCCTGCGTATCAGTTTTTACAGTGCAGCGGCCCCGAGCAGAGCAGCAGTAAAGACAAAACTAGAGATTCTTTACAACAAGCCTTCGTGTTCTGTTTGTGCTGAGCAGAGGCAACGGAAAGCAGAACCACAACTACAACACAACGCATGCTGAGAGCAGGGAGGGAGATTCATGACAGCTAAATCCCTGCGTTGGTGCAAACTTTGATTTCACGTGTTCGTCAATGTGATGCTTTATGTTACACGAAATAGTAAAATGGGGATGCTGCTAGAAGACTGCAGCTCATGAAGTAAACATCTCAATTAAATCCAATTAAAACAGAGAAACTATCATATAAATTTACAAAAACCGCACCAAAATTAAGAAATTGGGCCTGACAGAAAAATATTCCCTTGCACGAAATGCAGCAGAATTTAATTAGACAGTATGAGCAACACAGCCACCAGGATGCAACTGTATCTTGAGATAATGCAGTATATTCAAGGTTAAAGCTCGCAATATTGGAAATAATCTCAACGAAAGCAGGAATCGGTTGTGGAAAATAAGTCCAAGTGCATTTAAATGTCACTTTCTGTTTCTGCAGACAATCAATGGATTCATCTAGAAAACAACAAGCAGACTAATCCATAAAGAAAACGATCATTAGTTCCTGCTTTTTTGCATGAATGCATCAATATTAATTATCTAACATGATGCACAGCGGTCACAGCAACTTTAATACTGGATGTACATTCTCCTAATTATAAAAACACCCTGTTGTACTTTTAGTGTACGACTTTTACTTGCAATCTGTAACTATATCGTTACTACTCAGGGATGGACTTCTGGCATTTTGGGCCCGACATGCACTACCCATCTCCCCTGGTTATATATAAATATATTAACCATGTTACTCCATAAAAACACTAAAGCTGTGTAAATAATAACAAGGAAGAGGGAATTAAGAAGATTAAATTAGTGGAAACATTAAAAATACCTTCAAAAAGCAGCGTCTCGTCTAGCTTAGTGGTTGGTGATAATGCCAACACCATGCTTTTGTTGCATCTGATAAAACACAACAAGTTAATAATAATAATTATAACAACAACTGGGAAAACTGCTGAACTTAAATGAACATCTGCATCGTCTCTGTGCTGCTGATTTATCTCAGCTCATCCAGTGACACTAAATCTTTCTGTACAGCGGCTAATTTCGAATTATGACACATGCCTGCTCTTCTCAACCACCTGTTTTGCAAAGTTCTCAGCTAATTTTAGACTTAGGCTGTGTTCCAGCATTATACTACCATACTATATAGTACGCCAGAAGAAGATTTAGTACGCCCCAGTAGGTCTATGTCAAATGTAGTACGCCAAAAATACCAGGATGTTCTGCTACATCCAATCTGACTTTGCAGTGTGTAAGCGGGCAAGCTTTTCTGGCCATTCTGACCCACAATCCTCTACAAACAGATGTCAGCTCATTTCACCTTTTTTAAGGCAGACCAGGCCATGAAGGCACACCATAATATAGTTTACAAAAACTTATAGAATTAACAACAGACACAGGATGAAAGCAAAGCCTAACAACAACAACCAGGGGACGGAAGACACATAAAACAAAATCCAATTTAGAAAGTAGCTTCAGAGCTGTGAACTCTGCCAGGAGACGAAATCATTAAGCGGCAGTGTTTCCTGAAGGTTATTTCATGAAAGGGGTGCGAACAATGAGAAAGCAAGTTCAGAGGAAATCTTGGTCTCCCTGTATAGCAGCCATTTACATGAGCGAAAATCAAGATTGCTTTGTAAATAAAATGCACCATTGTACAGGCTCTGAGCCAACTTTAAACAAAGAGGTGATCCTTCTAACAAGTCCCGCCTGCACATCCAAAGCCTGATATATCTTCGTCCGTGTCACAGAGTTGCTCTGTTGTCCAAAACCTATAAAAGTAGACATCGGTGAGTCACTGCGCTGTACAGTCTGGGCAGCAGACAGGCCGGGAAGACGGGAATCACTAAGAGACAGCTGAACACATAGCTGGCTTTGGCCTTTTCACTGATTTGTTAGCAACAGGAAAAATAATGACAGAGTAACGGCAGTCTTAAATTAAGATTATATATGACATGCAGCAAACTATCAGTCTAATCCTGAAGGATGATTCGCACAGCGTTCAGTGTGTAAAGGAACATTTTCACTACAATCTCCTGAATTCAAAGATAGATGTTCCCTGTTTTGTTAAATTTATGGATGAAAAAGTATTAATTTTCATGTTGACTGTAACAAAACAGGCCTAAATTATAAATAATTTCTAAAGCAAAATTAGATTTTTAAGAATGGTAACGTTTTTCTTTCACAAAATGACTTTTTATAGTATTTAAATCAGCAAAATATATTGTTATTTTACAGGTATTTGATGTTCTTTTTCAAAATAAAATTGTGCATATTAGGATTGAAAAGCAACAAATATATTTTTAATAGTCTTACAAATGTTATTGATTTTTCCTGTTTTAATAAATTACAGATAACATCTAGTGAAATTTAAGGAAAAAAAAGTAATAATTTACATGCCGACTGTAAAAAAAACTATGTTTACACCATACATCTATACATATGTACATTTGTTTACAGCATTTAACTGTAAAATGTCTCTATTTTTTACTGTTTTTAAACCTGCAAACTACTGTATATTATTATTTTGCAGATATTTGCTGATATTTTCAGATAAAATCCATGTATATGTATATTAAGGATTGAAAAATGGTGAGTTTTTAAAAAAATGTGATCTGCCTCTTTTTGTTAAATGACAGATAACATGTAATTGTATGGTCACAGAGATTAGTATGGATGGACTTTTTTATGTGATTTTACGAGATGTTTACTGCATTTAAATGAGCTAAAAATATAATTGTTTTGCAGATATTTGTCTGTTATTTTCACCAGTTTTTCAGCTTTTAAAAGTTTCAGTATTCCACCAACTTTACCTTATTTTTTCTGGCACCCTTTCTGCCCAATTTTCAGTTTTTATTTTTTTTTTACTGGTATTTTACTTTATTTATTTTTTTACAGTGTGCGTTTTTACCAGATTTCCCAGACTGCTTCAGTGCTGTACCACATGGAGCACGATGGGGCAGGAAGTGGAATATGTGGGTGCAAAAAGACAGAAGGTGGGAAAAGCAACGCTTGACGAGCAGAGAGGAGAGGGATGGTGTGGAAATTCCTCCCTCACTATCCTCCCTCTCCCACGACGTGCTTCAGAAGGCAAAAAAAGGCCAAGTATGTGCTCAGGAAGCTCCCTGCCACTGCCGACCGCACCGACGTCACCCTTTGTGTTTTGGTGGAGGGTGGCTGGGGAGGCTAATATTTTAGTATGTGTGAAAGCATACGGAGAGGACCTGATAATGCCCCGGGTGATGTAAGGCACTGTTTCTGTGCTCGGTGTGAAGGGGGAGCGGCACTGCGAGTGCATGTGTGGCTACATGGAGGGGATTGGGTGGTTGATTACCTAATGTTTGACTTATCCCCTTACTATAATTTGCTACGCAGGCTCTGATTACAGTGGCGCCTCAACCTGAACAACCTGTGCCTTTTTATGTTCTGACACGGCCACACACAGACAGCCAAATGCATAATGAGCATGGAGTTCCTCGTAAATTAGACCTCTGCATGGCTCTCTCCTCCTAAGCTCTGAGTATTCTCCTCTGTAGGTTCTGCATAAGAGAATGAATTCCATAACTACCACCACCAATAAGCTACTGATGCTGCAATAAGCCTTAAAAGAATCTCACACAGGTGCTGAAGAGCAAAAATAAAAAGAACATCAAATAACTTGTTTTCTTGTTTATTTTTACGCCTTGGCATGTCAGATCTAGCTTTTGGGCAGCTCATCTATATCTGCTGTGGTGATGTGACAGTATGGATGCTTCAACATATAGCAGACAGGATTCACCCCTGTAGCAATTTCAGCCTTTACCAACTAATAAAACAGTACCAGCTCACTTCTCTGTAAAAGTTGCAAACACAGCCTCACTAGGTTGGACCTGATAACACTGACGTATAACATTCAACACAGAAATGCACGCAGTCACATTAACAGAAAAACACGTACAAGCGTCAAGTTGTGTGAAGTGATTCAGGGAAGAGTTTTTCCACATTTCAGTACCAACGTTAATCCAAAAACATCACAGATAACAAAAAAGACACAAAACATCTTTCTTGGTCACTTCGCCCTAAAATTTCTTGTCAATAAAAATAAAACTTTATGGTGATTGAGACAATCTGTAACAGGTCAGATTAATGAGAACCACTAATAATGAAGTTGAAGTTTAGTTTGTTGCTTCCGGCTGTTTAGGAGTCTTTCCTCTGAGTTAATTAAATACCTGCAGCATCAGACAGCAACAGCATCTACACCGATCAGCTGCAACATTCTGACCACTGACAGGTGAAGTGAATAACATGATCACATTCGTACTATGTGGTGTTCTGATGGAAAACCTTGGATTTTAACATCCATGTTGGTCTAACCTACACACCCAAATAAACGTTGTCCCACAACAAACACACTACGTCATGCTAATGGAAATCCCAAATGTCACTGGCCAACCCCCGCAGGAAAATGGACCCCACCACATGGAAACAACATCAACCAATCAGGAACATGTTGAGGAACATGACAACGGCCCAACATGTTGATTTGACCTCCAAACTTCCTACACCCTATTCTGATCAAGCATCAACAGGATGCAGTGGAACAAGTTTGATGGACAGAGGCCCCACTGCACAAGCCAGAGTACCCAAAGGATCCAGTGCCAACGTCCTGGTTACAGACCCCATAGGACACCCTGAGAGGTCCTCTTGTCCATGCCCAATGGTTCAGAACATTTTTTGATAAGGGGGACCAACACAATACTAGGCATGTGGTCAAGATGTTATGACTGATCGGTGTGTCTCGTGTCTGAAAAGAGTTGTACTGTCTGTGAGCACACTGGCCAGAGCTGAAATGTGGTTCTGCTTTAATGCGTCATGTTTATTTGAGACGTCTTGGCTGGATTCACACCATCTCATGTAAACACACACACACAAAAGTCCATCAAAAAGCATCTGTGTTCCCGAAAACGTTCCTCCCCTAAAGCACCAATTTTCCGCTTAAATGGATTGTGTTTGCTGAACCATTGAGACCATTACTGCCAAATTTTACAAAACAGCAAAACAAACTCACAGATTATTCACACACATCCCCATCCCCTGCGGCTTCGCTCATCTCCAGCATGATGGAAGCACAGACGCTGGTTGGCCGATGCTCTTTAATGGAGGAACTTGTAGTGCCAGTGTGTTTGTGATGTTTAGTAGTTGTCACCTCCCCCTGTGTGCCTATGCTGAGGTGACGGTTGCTGGATCGGTGTTGTTGGAGGGAAAGCTGAATACATCCTGCAGAAGGGCGGTGTAGTTGACATCCTTCACTACAGCTTCGTCGGAATCAAACCTCGCGTTCACATGAAACTAGAAACAGGAATAAACACGTTACTGGACAAGTCTGACAACATTAAAATATTCAATTACTGATTATTTATAGTTTGCACCTTGATTTTAAAATTTATTGTCATTCTTTTAGTATTGTAACCTATATGTTATTGCATCACAGTGATAAATGTATTCTTTATTATTCTTTCATTTGTCTTATTCTGCTTTATATACTACACATAGGTTAAAAGCAACTTGCATTATCAGTGTATGCCAAATATTCTGTGTAACTTTGCTGTTTCTTTTTTGAGTCAGTCCTAAGATTCTTAAATGGATAGAAACAAAGAATGATCAAAGCGGGAAGCTTATGGAAGACAGCAATTACCAAAAAAAGACACCCAAGAAGAAATTAGTCAACCAGACCTTCCTGTTGTGCTCGACACTTTCAAAAGCCCTTTCCAGACACAGAATATGCAACTTTGCTGCTTCATCAGACTGTTAAGGTCAAACATTCTGTCAATAGGACAAAGATCGTTTTATGTATTTTTACGGCTTCATTCAGATACACCCACCAAAGTGATGGAGAAAGCCATGGTGCCATATTTGTCATTAAGACATTGATTGTTCAGTGAATCAAGTGATGCATGAAACCAAACTAATAAACAAAAGACTAAATCTAAATCTGTTATGTAACAAATAAATTAGCTACAGCTGATAAACTGTGACTCTGCAGTGAAGAATAGTCAAGAGTTTGACCTGCTGTTACATCCTGATCCATCCTGTCTCCATGTCAGGGTTAGTTCATAATTCTAAGTTATAAATGAAGTTACTGCTGTTGTGTGTAAATGCAGCAACTCTGTCTTTTTTGGAGACGTTCACATGGATCCTGCTGAGGAACAACTCCTACAAACAACTGGAAGCAACAAACTAAACTTCGGCCCCTGTTAGTCTAAAACTTGATTGCATTCATTATTGGTGAGTCTCATTAGTCAGACCTGTTGCAGAATCTGTCATCATCGCAATAAAACTGCATTTTTATGGACAGTTAGTTTGTCAAGTTGTGTTCAAGATTTGGCAGAAAAATTGTTTATTTTGCTCTCTATGATGTTTTTGGACAAATATTAACGCTGACATGTAGAAAACCCTTCCCCAAATCTCATTTTGAAACTCAAACTACTGTTGCTTGTGGGCGTCTATCCGCTA
The DNA here is from genome assembly GCA_024666655.1 of Dascyllus trimaculatus. NCBI lineage: Eukaryota > Metazoa > Chordata > Actinopteri > Pomacentridae > Dascyllus > Dascyllus trimaculatus. The sequence continues at coordinate 8,619,490 of CM045456.1, forward strand.
ATGTGACATCATGTAGCTCAAACTTGTGTCGTGTTCAAAGTAAAATTTTGACCAAAAAGTGAGCTAGGTATTCATTCTGACATGAAGTCGATACGTTCAGATGCCGTCAGAAAGAAGAGGATGTCTGAAAATGCCAAATGCCTGTACTCAGTCTTTTTGAAGGTTTACCTTCAGGCTACTTTAGAACAGAGGGCAGAGTGGTTGAGCAGAGACTGAGCAACTCGTTTTGGCTGAGAACCCGGTGAGGCAAAGAGCAGCTGGAGACCGTGGCGAAGGAACATTAGGCGGAACTGTGTCAGCATAGAGGCTGCCATATCCGAACACACACACGGATTCTGTCCACACAAACCTCCCTTTGTTGTCGTGCCAGGCTGTATATCTGTTTTGCTCACCTGTTTCTGCTTAGATCTGGCCGCGGCCAATCATGCCAAATCAGCATTACATAGAGAAGATACAAATGCTAGAAAGAAGACCAAAAGAGCGGCTTCCCTCCTCTTTGAACACCTCTGTGTCACCATCTCTACGATAAATTGTCCTCTTCTCCATTTGACTGCTCCTTTCCACTCACTTGATTCTGCTTTGGCTCAGTTACCCCCTGAGTCATCACAGGTAGGGCTAAAATGTAGATTGATTTTCAATTACACCTATTTAAAAATCTGTGCACACACTGTGAAAATCACTTACTGTCTCTTTCTGATTGACTCTCACTAAGTGTTTTTCCCTCTTTTTCTCTCTAAACTTCACCTGTTTTGTGTGTATTGCTGTCTTTCCTACCTTTAAGATGTCATCGGGCATTACTGGTGGAGCAGGATTCTCCATCCAGTTAATACCAGCAAGGAAGGCGTCGTAGTCAATCTCATCTCCATCTGCAAACCTACAGCAGACATGGATCCATGAAAGAAACTGTTAGATACAAAGAACAAAGGATTTAAAGAGCCCATATTATGTTCATTCACAGGCTCATGAATGTATTTATGGGGTCTACTAGAGCATGTTTACATGCTTTATTGTTCAAAAACACATTATTTCTTCCATACTGTTCATGACTGCGGCACCTCTTTAGCTTTTGTCTGCTCTGGTTTAGCTCCTGTCTCTTTAAGGAAGACACTACAGGTGAATAGGGTGAACAATTTAACTAACAACTAACCTCCATTAAAGTTCCCCAGTTGATTATATGTCACAATGCATTATATTTTTTCCTCAACATTTTACAATATCTGGACATATTTGACTTAATTTTCTTTTTTATATCTCCTTTTATCACTTCATAAATCTGAAAATTGTCGGTCTATGCCGTGGTTCTAAGAATAAAATGTTCTACAAGTCAGACTACGACTGATCGATGAATGAACCCCTCTATAAAAACCTACAGAAATGCATAAACATGGTGTATATAAGTGGCACTGAAGTAGAGATTTCTGGCTTGAGTTTGAGGAAAAACTCATTTTGAGAAAATGGTCTTTAGAGATCTGTATTACTGTTAAAATCTACAGATGCAAATAGACAAAGCATAGTAAAATAAACCCATTAGAATGTATTTTTTGATGTTTTCTTTCCATTAGTCTGAAAGAAGACATGATATGGAAGCAAAATATCCTCAAAATTGTCAATGCATGAAAAAAATGATGTTTTTGCCTGTAGTGTCTCCATTAAAGGGACCCCTCTTGAAATGCCCAGACTGTTCTGATTGGTCATCTGGCTCAACAAAGGCAGGTATCACTGGTTAACTACCCTAACTTCTAATCTAAGAATATAGAGATGTAGCTCCTGAGGAAGCAGCGTTCCAGAGGAAGTATACCGATCAGGCATAACATTATGACCACCTGCCTAATATTGTGTTGGTCCCCCTTATGTGCACAGGAAAGCTCTGAACCATTGGGCATGGACAAGAGGACCTCTCACTTTGTCCTATGGGGTCTGGAACCAGGACGCTGGCAGTGGATCCTTTGGGTACTTTGACTTGTGCAGTGAGGCCTCTGGTTAAATCAACATGTTGGACCATTGTCATGTTCCTCAACATGTTCCTGATTGGTTGATGTTGTTTCCATGTGGTGGGGTGCATTTTCCTGCAGGGGTAGGCCAGTGACATTTGGGATTTCCATTTGCGTGAGGGAGTGTGTTTGTTGTGGGACAATGTTTACTTGGGTGTGTAAGTCTGATCAACATGGATGCTAAAATCCAAGGTTTTCCATCAGAACACCACATAGCACCAATGTGATCAATGTCATTCACGTCAGCTGTCAGTGTCATGATGTTGGGGCTGATTGTGTCAGACTGTGAGGCAGCTGCTCATTCTTTGTCTGAGGGCCAAACTAGCTGCTATGGAGGCTTTTATACAAATGTGTGACATGATGATGTAGATAAGTAACAAAAGAGAAGCCTGGAGTTCAAACTAGGCATTTCAGACAGGTAAGGGGAAGTATTTTCTCAGAGTAACTTTGGGTTTTTATATTCACAAAAAGCAGCTGTGTGGCACACTGAAGGAAAGAGAGAACCCAGAAAGCTCTTTAAATGAAGCTATTATGCACTACTTCTAATGTATCACTTTTAGTGGTATTCAGTCAGAATGATGGTTTAGAAATTTTTCAACTATGCCAAGAATAATTCCAGGCGTAGAATTGCAGCTATACTTTACAATCAGTGAAAATGAATCATTCAAAATGTTCCTGAAAATGTTGTGGGACCTGAAGTGTGCGGTGATTAGTGGGCTCTTACTTGCTGAGCAGACCTCCGAGCAGGTTCTCTGGCAGGGGGAGCTGGAAGGCTTTACAAACGGTCCTTGTCTCTTTGGTGGAGAGGCGTCCAGTTCTAGAGACAAAGAAGAAGAAGAGCAGAAAAACACAGGCACCCAGTATAAGAAGAAAACAAACACAAAACTGCAGTTTGCAAACTCCGGTGTGGACTCACGCTGGCCGCATGCCTGTATGTGGTAAGATATCTGAATAAAGCTCGTAGAAAAAAACAAGCTGTTTGGAGGCCAACACATGACATCATAGAAAATGTGCCACCAGCAGCAACATGAGCCGGCCTTTGTTGTCTTTTTAAAAAAACTACCAAACCTATACGGATAAACATGGAGCCATTATTTATGGAAAAAATGTGTCAAACCGATATTGTATACAGACAATGTGTGTGTGTGACATAGAGGATGCTTGTCCTCTAAGACCACAGTTGTTTTCCACTGTGATGCCAGACAGTCCAGAGGCTCATTCTTGTCATGCCATCTTCATTACAGGGACGCTGATGAACAATCTGACGCTAACTGAGGGTGTCAACAGGGTCGCACACACGGCCAGGTCAGCTTAAAGTTATCCATTTCAGCTAAAGGCGGGTTAAAGGTCTTGTCCTGTGGATGAGGAGCTCTAGGTGCTTTAAACATGTGACTTTATTCACAAAAAGTAAAGCAGAAAGACACTCAGACAGAGGCAGACACAGTGTGGGTGTGTGTGTGAACTGCAGAGCTGCATGCCATACAGGTCTTCAGGGTCCATCTGGTTCCAATGCTCCACTCTCGCATTGCTGGAACTAATCGCTGCTCTGAGATATGGGGCCACTGGCTGCACGATTGATGTCTTGTTGTGACGCTATCTGCCTGTCTGTTTGTGTGCATGTGTGTGTGTTTCTGTTGTAACAGTATTTTGTCTTAAGCAAACATCTGTGTGTGTGTGTGTGTGTGTGTGTGGTACAGTATGTGTGTGTGAAGCTCACTTGTGTCGGTCGTGGTGTGCGAATGCTCTGGCCATGTCAGGGAGCTCCTCAAAGTGCCTCTTCTTGAGGAAGTCCTGGGCCACAGCCAGCATCAGGCCCACGTCCACCTCGGGCTGCGTGCGCTCGGAGAAACGTCGGCACACAACCAGAACCTCGTGCTCCGACAGACCGCAGTCCAGATCCATCAGCAGGGTCCTGCAGGCACGCACACAATTGATGGGACATAAGCTAACCACATCTTACAACTTTGAAGAATTTGCTTGCTATTGTTGTAATATTTACACCCTTCAAACCTGACAGAAACTGTTTTATAACTGTGTTTTATTCCTTAATAGTACTTGTGATGCAATACCCAGTAGATATAGTTCTGTTTTCAGAAATTATAGGACTATCAGCAGCTGGTCTGCTCCCAGTCTGTTTCTTGTCATTTCTGTATAAAATAACCAGGTTAAAATGATTTATTATGCTGAAAATGCTGCTTTATATGTCAACTTTACTAGGATAAGAAGGCTAGCATTTAGAGTGCAGTCAGTGCACTGTTGCTCGTTTAGCTTATCTACAGATAGCAGCTTATATTTCCCCCTTTAATCAATAAATTGGTTGAACAATGGTTGTACACATGTTGGTATGGTTGATAATGATCATGATACTGCATTTGCATTTCATGATCAGAGCCTAAGTATAAATCTGGACTTACAGTAGATTTGACTTTTGCTCTAACTGAGTAGACTCTGATCACTTATTTCACTGTGTATTATTGTGGGGTGAGGATTGAAATGTTTTGCTTTATTACTGTACCTGAATGACTCATAGGGGATTAAGCCAGTGTTGGTTGGGTCACTGAGAGCCAGAAACTTCCTGATCTCCCTCTGCTTCTCCTCCGGGACAGAGCGTAGTTTGCTGAGGATGTTGCCCATGTTGGCTTTGGGAAACTTTTGATAATAACACACAAACACGCACTCTTTAATCACATGTAGCATTCCAAAGGAAAATATGACTGTTTCCTCTTCTTGTGCCAAAAACCGCAACTGAAAACAAGCCTGTCACACCACAACCTTAGGAAACAAACATTCTTTTCTCAGTTCTCTTCATACCTCCTCGGCATGCTTCTCCATGTAGTTGAAGGTGTATTCATTAGCTGCCACAAGCTGGAAGTTTGTACTGTTGATGCAAAGGGTAGCTCCAACATACAGATCCTGAGCTGTGAAGTATTCAGACGGCTCCCTTTTAAACAGCTCCTGGCCTGGCTTGTTCACTCGACCACGCTCCAGAAACTTACCACCAAGCACACCTAGTGCAGGATGGAAGAAGATGTGTGATTTCACTGAAAATTTACTTTAGCGATAAGCATCTTAGTCCTTGGTCCACATTTTACATGCCTATATCTTTATAACATGTTGGCTAAAGTTTTGTTGCTCAGTTGAGTTAAAGTCATGCTTACACAGTTCTGTTTAACATAATTTTAAATGGTTGGGTATCTCATTTTGCAGCCATGCTGAAAAGTGCCTGAACCAATGGTTTAGCGTTCATCTTGCACCGTAAAAACTACCATTAAATATTGATTTGCATCAATAGAAATGCAGGTCTAAGAACTCAACATCATCTGTTTCAACAGTTTCAAAAGATTCTGGAGCTGGAAACTCAATCTGACAAAGTTAATGTTTACCATGAGAGTCATAGATTGTATCTGGGGTCCTGGGAGTGGCTCGCTGCAGCTGTGCTCCAGACGTTTTTACCTGAGTTCCTCTGTGGAGGTTCAAACACACTGATGGAGTCATCGCACAGGTAGAAGGAGATGATGAACACTCGCTCTCTGTCAACTGCATCACTGGTCACCATCTTGGCTTGGAAACTCAGCACATTACTCTCTACGCCACATCTGTGGACATACATACACTCAACTAGAGTTGGGGGCCACCACTAACACACACAAACACACAAGTATTTCAGTGTGTAATTTGATTGTGACTGTGACCACAACTCATCCAACCTGTCCTTCTCCATAAATTTGTTGAAATCTTTCCGTGGGGGCCTGGGCAGCAGGCCCTGGCAAGAGCTCAGCGAGTCCTCCTCTGAGCCAAAGCCGTTGTAGGGGGGCATGAGCCTTGGGGGTTTCTGGGAGTTCTGATCTGGGGGAGCTTTGTACTGCACTGGGGTGAAGTCCTCTAAAAGGACAGAGCACAAAGAAAAGACAAAACACTTAAAAGAAGAAAGAAACCCAGGAGGAGAGCTAAAATGATCAGAGGGAGGCAGGTAATCCATCCCTGAGCTGACCTCTGACTGCTCAGAGTCAGACAGAACCCTCCATCACTGTGGCCTGTCAGCGGGGCTCCGCCTGCTTTGTACTGTGACTAATGCAGCAAACCCCCAGAACCGGCCCAGGGTGGCAGCACATCCAGGACCAGCTTGGGTTTCTCCTGCTGGGGAGTGCTGAGCCTCCTGCAGCACCCAGTGCTGGTGACTATGCAGGAGTGGAGACATACCAGCTCTGGAGGCCTGAATATCTGATGTTAGGTAGACGGTGAATTTTGTCATCGGTTCAATATTCATTGACAAAGCAGTGATGGAGAGAACACAGAGCATTTCAGCTGTACTAACCCTGTACATATAAACACTTCATCTACCCAGCTAAGGTTCCACTGATGTCAGGAATCAGTTTGAAAGGAAGGTAACGGCTCTCGCTCACCTTTGCTCTTACTGCCCCCAAGTGTTCACAATAATGCAATGCAACAGAGAACAGGAGGTTATAATGTTGAGAGCAAAAAAAAAAACTGCCACTGGAAAAGAAAAACTCAGTGTAAAACTGCACATTATTTAAATAATGTTGCATTAGACAGTTTTTTTTGTAAATCACACAATCAAATTTTTAACTGATCCCTTTAAATATTTTAACATTTTAAAGCTGCCTGTTTTGTCTAAAAAAACAATCAACAGCACAGTGGTAGTCATGTCAAGACACCGTTATTCATTTATAACAGCTGTAGAGATAAGAAATAAGATTTACAACCTTACCTAACAAGTTGAAATATTAAGATTAGGACCCTGTATTTTTTTTTAGATATAATATTATATAAAAAGAAAACTAATTTACTGACTCAGTTAAATATTAAGGTTAAGATGCTACAAGATTATATATAATACAAATTAACCTGACTAATTTAAAACAGTAAAGCAAACAACAAACACGAGAACACAAACAGTGGTGGTTACCGATGCCGTATTTGGAGCGATAGTAGTCTTTGGTGAAGTTGTCACAGTCAGTGATGATCACTCGCCTGCCCCACACATTCACCTCCCCACCGACAACCAGGTCACGGTCCTTATAGAACTCCTCATGGACAGCTCCTGTCTGCAGGCAAGAGGGGAAAATACACATTCATCAGTGGCTGAACTGTTTGAATTTAGATACATGTTTATGAATACATATTTAGATTCCAGTGCTGTTAATGAACCGGGCAGGGTGAAACTTGACTGTTTAGCTTCAGTGGAAACGATGTTCTGGTGCAAGCTCACCTGATGGTCAAAAGTATGGGGGGATGATAAATGTAATCTAAAAAATACCTGAAGCTGTCAGCACAAATGTAGTTTAGTAAAAAGTAGCACATTTTGCATATTTTTATTGAGCAAATGTTGATTTTTGCTTTTAAAATGCAACACCTCGTTAAAGATTAAACAAGTGGATATCAACCCTTTTGGCTTCTTCCAAACAGCAGTGCGTAATCGGACTCACATTTCACATGTCTGAGTTGTTAACAGCTCCAACAAACAGCGATTTTTCCATCTCACATTTCAGTAAATGTTCCTATGATTCAATATCTCAGCAGAAAGATTAGGGAGAAACTGGAAACAGATTTGTGCATCAGAACTTTGTTTGTTCTTCAATAAATCATGTTTGGAGCTCTCAGATTTATCGGCTGTCTCTGTATATAAAACTGGATATAAAGTGGTTTAAACTAGCTCATATTTCTATTCAGCAAAAAGTGACTTTTCCCTCTAAACCTTCCAGACGGTTTCATTTCAATAAATGTCCAAACGATCCAATATCTCACCAAATATCAAAGATTAGAAAAAAATCGAGAACAGATTTGTGTGTCAGAACTTTTTCCTTCTTCCTTTTCCCATGAATCATGTTTGGAGCCTCAGATTTATCGGCTGTCCCTGAATATAAAAGTGGATATAAAGTAGTTCAAACCTGCAGCAGCTTCAACATGCTGCTGACACACTGACGCTTCACTAAAAAGAATTCAATTTTGTCTTATTTACTAACATATCAGTCAGATAGACCAAACCAAGGTTTTACTTTAATGCTGTCACTACATTTTGCTGCTAATACTTAGGAACTTTCACTTAAGTAGGATTTTTCATGAAGGACTTTTTACAGTGCTGTACTGGTCATTTTAAAGTAAAGGATCTGATTATGTGTTCTACCACTGCAGCACATCTACTAAGTCAAAATGCAAACATTCAGAAGGCATGAAGGATATGAAAAACTGTCATTTGAAAAGTAACTGTAGCTATCAAATGAATGCAGTGGAGTAGTCGAGTAGAACAACCACTCAATTAAAGTACCTAAAATGCACTTAGTTACGTTCCTCTGCTGCCATAACATCATGTATTCATGTCGGCAGTGTGAGCGTGGCGGAGACGTACTTTGAAGTTGTCCAGCATGTAGCGTTCTCCCTGATCCCTGGTGGCAAACACATTGAGAACTGTGCGCTCTGTGATCTCTCCAGGCTGCTTCATTTGGGCCGGAGGAAGCTGCAGAAAAAGAACAAACCGTCACGGGCAAGAAACAGCAGAAACTGCTGCATAAAAATATAATATGCAGAAGATGGACACACTTGATGAGAGAGATAAAGACAGCGAAAGATAGAGAGAATGTGGTCCGATAAAGAGACAAAGTAAAGAAGCGATCTGTCATTAGGGACGTGGTGATTTGCCATTGGATGGTGGATTTGTGCTCAACCTTTAGGGCTGACATTTAATAAAAGGCAGTGCAAACAAAATTACTGGACTGAAAACACACACACACACACACACACACACACACACACACACACACACACACACACACAGACAGACATGATTGAGGCCTGGCTGTCTTTCAACATGAATTAGGCTTCAGTCAGTAACTCGAAGAGAAAGCCAGAATGCTTAAGGGAGACTGGAGGCTGCAACCATCCTGTCAGAGTGAATGAGGTCTCAGTGAAGGGAGGGATGGTGGAAGAAAGACAGAACGAAGTCACCCATCCAGAAAGAAACGCAATGCAAGCCTTCAGGTTTGGAATAACCATCTATGAATGTTAAACATGGTAAATGGCAGAACTGAACGCCCCCTTATGTAACTTTTACTGTCTAGAATCTTCACTCCACACCCTCTCCATCCTCCTCTCTCCACTCCAGCAGCTCATAGACTCTGACGTGTTTTCAAGAGCTCCTATCACTAGCGTTACCTTCGGTAGTTTGCTGCGGCGTAGGAATTTGGGCACGGCATCTCTACCAGAGTTTGGGTAGAACACCTCCTGGATCTCAATGGTGTCGTCAGCCAGGAAGTAATGCATGATGAGCTCGTGCGGGTCACCAAAGATGGTCTCTGTGTCGTCCCAGAAGCAGTAGAAACGCAGGACTTTGCGGTCATTGTCCAGGAACTGCTTCAGCGTGTCGCGTCTCTCGTAGGGGCGAAGTGGATTCATACTTTTCTCAAGCTGAAAGAGAAAATAAGAAGAACATATTGTTGCGTAATGACAGGAAAGCTAGCGATCATTTCAACACTTTGAATCCCCAATCTTACCAGCAGATGTGCTTTTAAAAACCATCTAAATTACACCATTTATCAGGGAAGAACGGAGAATTGTCAAGTTTGGAATTTTTCAATGAACGTATCATCTGTGACGTGCAAAATTAACCAAATCTAGGCTTAAAATTGTGATATTACATCAAAATGACTTTATTCTACATGTCTTATCTAATTATTTGCCAAAAAAGCGTTTGCATTTATCAGATTCTGTGAAAAAAAAAAGTAACTCGGATACAACCATCTGTCATGTTCGGCTGGACTGCAGGCTGTGTTTACATAGGGCAGATAGGAGACAAAGAAGGTCACTAGCAGCAAAATATCTATAGCTGTAGATTCACCATGTTTTGAGTCATGAAAACATCTGTGGACACTTGGAATGTTTTTTGTCAATTATAATAATCCAAAAAATTCCACTTTTGTTGTTTCTTTTTAAAGATTTATGGCATTATAACTGTGTCACACTGCACAAAAGACATTTCGGAGTTTTCTCTACTTTTAACCATGCTTCGGCTGTTTCCATAGAGATTCAGGAGTTTCCACTGCTGTCAAAAATGAGCCCACAGCGAGTAAAAATGAGACGAGGAGCAAAAAGGGCTCAAAAACTGGAGGAGGAGGAGAGGAGAGGATTAATTTCCTACATTCTGGTGAATCTTATGCCTGTTCTACATCAATTTATGGTTAAAAAAATGTCTTTAAGTAAAAAGAAACACAAATAACAAATCAAAATATAATAGTCTATATATATGGATCTAATTTGGTTTGTGACCATAGAATCAGCGGTTGTATGAACTCATAATTATTACAAAAAAAGAAAAAACCTGTCTACAAGTGTAGTTTTTGTGTTTTTTAGCTGTTGAAATGGGTTGATTTAAACAATTTTGAAGGACATATGTCAAAGACCAAATCATTAACCAGATATTTGCAAAAATGAATATGCAGATTCACAGTGAAAACAATTGTTCGCATCCCACATGATCTTATCTTTGTGTATTCTTCTGGAGTAGCATAATCTTATTTTGGTGATATTCTTGTTTTTCTATTTTGTTGCTGTATTTGATTCTCCTCATAGAACATAAACATCTGAATGCCACAGCGGTGGTCTGACTGTGAATCCTACCTGCTCCCGGAGGCTGCTGTAGGGGTCCTTGGGTACGGGGGCCGGCTCATTTATGATCACCCCGAGCTTTGTGAGAAAGTTCCTTGTGAAAGGGTCACAGTTGGTCACAGTGAATGTGCGAGAGTACAGCACCATCTGTTGGTTGAGGTTGAAATGGTAAATGTTGTAGAACTGGTCGTCGTTTGGGGGAGGCAGTGGGATCCGGTGGCGGCGAATGATAGTTCCTGAAACACGGATCACAGACATGGTGGTGGTAAGCAGCAGGAATGAAACAGCTCATCACATCTCAGTAAGCTGTTATGCTGAAAAAAAGTACACGAAAAACTCATTTGAGCTACATTTTCAAGAGTGTTCAGACACCTTGAGGCATGCCACTGTTCTTGAGCTCTGGCTCCACCACTTGTATGGTGTCATCTTCCAGGTAGAAGTAGATTTTACACTTTCTGATTCTGTGAGTCTCGTTTTGTGCCTCAGTAACTGTCTCCTGGAAGTGTGCTTCAAAACACAGAGCCTGCAGGGACAAAGAAGCATTTTGGTGTTAATGCTGGAGCAGGGCCGCTTTTAACTTAATGAATCAGTGACATAATTTGTTCTAAGTCGTATAGATGTAGATGTAATAGATGTAGATAACCTATGCACTTATACACAACATACACAAACAACATGACTGCAACTCTTCCACAGTGTACAAGGCATTTTAGGTTAAAAATCTCTTTACTCATTACTATTACTAAGAATGTTTATCTCATCATATCTTGTTGTGATTGCACAGTATTTGCATTTCACTGCCTGTAAAAAATCCCTTGAATATAATAGTGAACACAAAATATAGGCTGTATTGCATGAATCATAATAACTTTTATAGTATGTGTGTATTGCTGGGGAAGTAAAAATGATTAATTTCAACTCACCTTTTTGTCAAAGGTCACCCACGATGGCATATCGCTGCCCTCTCCTTTAGGATACACAGAATGCTTTGGTTCAGTCTTCTGGCCCACTAGAAGCTCTCCTCCGATGCCTGGCTTCTCAAACCCCACCAGCACCGGGACTCCGTTGGAATAGTCGAAATGTTGGGATTTGTGAAATCTCTCCTTCCCCAGCTTTGGTACAGAAGGCAGAAATCAGCTCTGAGCAGTTTCTATCAAAGGATACTAGTCTAAAACATACAAAAGGCACTTATACCCCGGTATAATCATGTTCCAATATCAATAAAAATTTATCACAAAAATAACAATTATGGCAATTAATGACATATTTCTAATTAGCTAATGTTCTGTAGGCATAAGCTCACTGGTGGAAAATAACTATGTACATTTACTTAAGTATAATTTGTAAAAATAGTAAAGTAAGTAAAGTAGAGAACATATGGCTCATGCAGTTGGAAGGCTTGATTAAATCTTTCACTTATACTTATACCCACAAAAGTCTTCATTATGATTTTGTTTGCACCACAAATATTTTGGTTATTATTTCAGTAGATCTAGATTTGTATTACTAAGAAGAGAAGCCAGTGGAGCAGTTATATAAATTAATCTGTGTTATTCTTAAATAAACTGACTTATCATTTTGTTTAGAAATTGTCCAAAAAATTATGACAAATGTTCACCAAAACTACCTTAAAGTAAAGTCTACTAATTGTTTGTTTTATTTGACGAGCCAGTGGTGGAAAGTAATTAAATACATTTACTAAAGCACTTTATTTAAGTCTAAATTTAAAGTATTTGTGAAAATACATAAGTAAAGTACGCAACACATGGCTCTTACAGCGACAAGGCTTTATGGTGTCTGTTTTTATTACAGATTTAGAGATATTCTGATTGTTTCTCTTGTACCTCTTGAACAATAGTCCTTAAAAGATTAATTTTTTGGTTTATAAACTTTCATAAAATGATGAAAAATGTTCACCACAACTACCCTAAAGTAAAGTCTACTAATTGTTTGTTTTATCTGACCAGCCAGTGGTGGAAAGTAACTTTGTCAAGTACTTTAATTAAATATAAATTTGGAATACTTGTACTTAATTTCAAATTTTGACTACATTATACCACCATTACATGGCATTTCAGAAGAAATATTGCAGTTTCTGTGCTATTACAATCATCTGACAGCCTCAGTTAATTAAACAGATCAGAATTTAAAACAATGGAAAATATAACAAGTCTTTAAAACACATATTCAAAGACTGAACCAGTGGTTTACAGCCTTTTTGGGTCCTGAAATCATACAAAAAGCAGTAGGCTAGGCAGTACTTTTACTTTGATATATTACTACATTTTACTGCTAGTACTTCTACTTTTGCAAGACTTTTACCTGTAATGAAGTATTTTTACTTTGCTGTACTTTTTCATAATGTCACACACATTTTCTAAGTCAAAAAGCACACAAAGTAGGCATCCAAGTAGACTTTAGAGAATTATTTACTGCTGCTTGTTATCAAAAAATCACACACAATGAAGTGTATTCAGGTAGCAGTAGCCTGCAAAGTCATATACAGCTCACTTGGGTTACATTTTGATTTTTCTTTCAGTATTACAGAGCTCATAAAATGTAATAAAAGCATGAGAAGGTTTATCTTATCTTCTCTACAGCCAGACTTCTGATTACAGGATGTTTTATGGTTTAACTGCTCGCCACCAACGGTTATCTGTCTCAAGCTAGCACAACAAATATAGCTGACCTAGCTAAAATGCTACACAAAGCTACCTTTAACTTAGCTTGCTAGCTAAACTGAAAACATTTGCGCTCACCAGGGATGAAATATAGTAAACTTACTCGTGTATTCGGAGAATTTCCCGGCAGAAACGGTAATGCCATGACGAAAATATTTCAGAACAGGCAAATTATTATTTTATTTCACACGACTGAACTGCCGTGAAGTTTCCACTGTCGGTTATTGGTTACCATGGAAGCGAGCTGTGTGGGGTCGTCTCTTAGCAACGTTGGAAACAGGAAGGGCAGATAAAACATTAGTAAGTCAGCAGATAAGTGTCTCATAACGTTTCAGGGTACTTTAATAAAAAGCAAAAATAAAAAAACACTGTACCAATATATATTTTATTAAACATGAGTCCGGAAAAATGTGCTTCATATTAAATTATTCTCCTATATTTTATATTTTACCTGCAAACTAATAAAAGCGCATTTACTCCTTAATGACAGTGATAAATATTTCTTTCTTCAAGTGAGAGTAAAATCAAGTTCAGGGTATAAATTACTCTGAGACTTGATGTAAAAAGTGAAAAGATCAGTGGTGGAAAGTAACTAAGAGCATTTGCCACTTTACTCCACTATATTTCAGAGGACAAAATAAACATATAAAATAATCAAATGACTGCACATGTAATAGTACATAAGTCAGAGGACTCAACCAGGACTTTCACTGCAATACTGTAGCTACATATTTCTGCTAACATGTGTGTACTTCTACATAAGTCAGACTTTTAATGCTTGCAATTAAGTATTTTTGCTTTCCAAGGAGATTATGATTAAATAAGGATTTTTACAAAAAATTTAGTCGCTTTAGCTCGGCAGTAGACTTGCTTTGACGTTACTAATTTTGGTATTAAGAAGTATTATTACCTGCCAAAGTGTCCGTTAAATGATTGCTCGTTTCTGTGAAATTGTCCTGAAAGCTCATTAGAGGTGTAGCTGCCTCTACTAAGCTTTCAGGACAATTTCACTACAAAAGTTGGTGATAAAATGTCATAGATGCAGTAACACACCGATGCTTTACTATTGATTATCTAATGTCATATGTAACAACCTATTTGTCACAGGGACCAAACCAGCGCTTTTACTTGCTGCTAATACTTTTGAGCTTCAAGTGAAGTGGGATTTTTCACTTAATAGATCACATTTAGATTGCTGTATTTTTGCTTTTACTTAAGGATCTGAATATTTCTTCTACCACTGGAAAAAAAACCTGTTAATACTGTACATAAATGCTTGTGAAGTATGGTAAATGAGAAGCATGTTTAACTTATTTCTTCCTTTTTATTTACTTACATAGTAGACAAACCACAGCCTTCATCAATCCATGGCGAAACAAAACACATAAAAAGGAGATGCGGGGGAAGGCCGATATAATCCGTCAAACATTTAGCACCTCTTGAAAAGGCAAAACAATCCCATATCTGTCAGCACTTAATAATACAATTCAAGTTTACACTCTCAAAATTACTGATCATGGCGTCTGGATTTTAAAAATATTACAGTGGCATTGATAGAATCCTGTAGGCACGTCCTGCCATGTGAAGGTGAATTAACTTGCCCAATTGTTGCCTGAATTGAGCACAATTTCAGTGCATAATCTCTCTGCCTGGAACAAAATTGATTTGGTAAAAAATAAATAAATACAAAATTACAACACTCTGATGAGCTGTGTGTTCTCTTTACATTAATTTGCATGATATGTAACATTATTTGGCCTGCAAAGTGGAGTGTTTCAAGGAGGGCATCTCTGGTTTAAGTCCCACGTCCATATCGACTGTGTGATTGTCACGTAGAAGTACAGTATCACAGACAAAAGGATGTGCAGCTTATGTTGACACATACAGCTACAAGCTAAACTGAAATTGGTTGCTTGCTGTCAAAATACTTAAAACTCCTCCAGCACTTATTATTTTTCTCTATAGTTTCCCATAACGTCAAAGAAACACAAATTCTTCTCCGTCTGCTGACCCTAAGACGCCAGGCCAAGCAGGAAGCCGCCGATGAAGCCGCTTGTGACGACGATGTTTTTCTTCACAAACTCTGTGGACTGAAAAAGACAGAATATAATATAAACACAGAGTAGTTATGGATAATTCCAGGCTGGTATTAATCCGCCGTCAAAAGCACTACAGTTGACTTTTCTCTCATTAAATAACACACTTTCAAAAGCACCCAACAAAACAAAAATATCTAAATATCATCTCTGCTAGTCGATTCTTTGACACAGTATGTAAACATGAAGCCAAATCTCAAGTAAATAGTCTTTGACAAGCTTAATACTAACTATTTTACAACTTATACTTTGCTTTAATGTGGCTAGAGACATTTCATTGTCTAATTATCAGCACCAATAAGGTAAAAAAGTTGCTTTAAGAGATTCTTCTTTTAGGCATCTGTTTTTTTAATACAAAACAAAACAAAAAAACGTAGGTAAAGAGAAAGGGGTATGACATGAAATAGGTCTTGAAATAAAGGAAGCTACAGGGCAGTTACATGGTATATAAGAGTTTCTCTCCTGGATAAGGCTACTCTACTCCAATACCACAACTGCAGCGATAACAAAAGCACAACAATCACTATGTTTTACTCTCTGAGAACGGGGATGTCCGGTGCTTCTCTTTCCAACTGCCTTCAAGCCCTTTGTTAAGGTGAGAAAAAAATAAAGCACCGTACAACAATACATGAGGCCCCAGACACCATTAAAAAAAAAAAAAACTACAAGGATTTACACGAGTCTTAACAAAGGAGACAAAGAGGATAATGATGTGTAAGGACTCCTCTCTAATCCCCACCCCTGACCCCATTTCTTTTTTAGACATTTAATTATTTCCACTTTTAAAGTCTGGTATTATATACCGGTAGTCTTTTTATCTGTTTCACTACCACTTATTCACTTGTAATGAAAACAATATCTGTTGAGCTACATGTGTAGTTAGGACCTCATTTACTCCCTTAAAACATAGCAAATATAACTGATTGCTATTGAGCTGGAAGATGGGTTTATGGGAGGGAGGGGAACAGCCTAGTAAATACTCTGTGGCTCCATATGAATCCATGCTTGCTGACACTTTGTAAGGTAAATAAAAACAATAAAGAACATGTTTAAGAAAGAAACAGAATATCCCCACTGTCTAATTTTAAAGTGTGATGGAGGGATACAACATGTTCTCAAAAGACTCACAGCAATGTTCAGATTCCACTTCATGTGAGCAGAGAAAACTCTTACCTTCTCAATAAATGTGTTTAGCTCAGGGGCTGCTTGATTTGTTCCCTTCTTCAACTGCTTCTTCGCTTTGTTGACATCCTTCTCTACTCTCTTCCAGTCCACCTGGATGTAGCCGCTGTTGTTAGCTATCTGGAGACAGAAAAGGGAGATTCACCAGAATGTTTTCTTAATCGGTTAAGATGTTTAACTTCTACGTGTTTCTGAGCAGTGATCGAAATTATACCTGCAACATTAGAAGACCTCCCCCAACTGCCGTGGCCGCAACCTTTCCAACTTTCTGGAACAGATAACCTGCACACCTAAAAGGAACAAAAATAAAGCATGATGGTTAAACTAGCATACTTCAGCTGCCTTTACAATTATGACTGTAAGAAGTATGACTAAGACAGAGTTTGATGTGCAACTGCATGATTATAGAATTTAAGAGAAGGGAGAATGAGATGTATTTTGTCATTTTGAAGTTTAGTTAAAGCATGAGCAGGGTGCTTAATATACAAAAGGGTTGAGTGATTTATGGATAATGACAGTTGCCATATCAAGTCACGCTTCAGTTCCACATCCTCTGTGCAACAGATTGAAAACTTGATTTTGCATTATCACATGAGATACCATCAAAAACGTGACTGTCATGCAAGAAGCAGGGCATGAATTTGCAAAAGCACTGACTAAACAGTTGACTTGACTGCAGCTGATGAAATGTGACTGTGTTTGACAACTTTGAGGTAAAATAAGTACACACTGTGACTTCTCAAAGGATCAGGATCGATCGGGACCAGGGATAATTTAAAGGTTACATGTAAGTAATTAATGAGGTGTAAATGTGCAGGCGATGCAGCATGTAAACAGCTGGAGCAACATACCTTACTTCAGCTCCTGGTAATGTTTTGAATATCCTGGACTACATTTGTTATTGGCGAGTCTTAAAAATCTCACCCCGTTTCCTTCACAGTAAAGTTTTATTTTTAAACATGTCTCAGTAAAATTACAGAGTAAAGTGAAAGAAAATGGTGTCTTTTGTGCTTTCTATAAAGTTTTTAGACCAATATTAGTGCTGAAATGTGAAAAAGGTCTCCCTCAAATCACTTCAATGAACTTGAAGTATGTTGGGATCTAGCTGTGTCTAATGTGAGCCTTAGTGTTGTGTCCAAAGTGATATGCAAATGGTGTTAGGTCTGACCCAGTAAGATGGCTGTCGTAACTTTACAGACAGTGACCAGGATGAGTATTCAGATGTGAAGCCGACATGCTCAGAAGACGTCTGCTTAACAGAAAGACAGCCTGTCTGAAAGTGGATGTGGTGGAGTGAAAGATTTGCCTCTTTTGGGATGATTAAAACACTTAAATTCTTTTTTGGTTGCAATAACTGGGGTCATGTATACAGCTACATTTTTCTGTCCGAGACTTATTTAATGTTTAAGCCTGTAGTGTTAGCCCTTATATAACTACCCCATAGAAAACTCAGTGGGAGAGTTTTTTTTTTAAAAAAGCACCTGAAGGGATGATAAAGCATTCCCAAGGACAAAACTCACCATCCACTCGCTCCTCCTATGGCGATCTGTGTGGCCACAGAGTATTTCTCTGCTACTGGACCCGAGTTCTTGCCGAAGAGGCGGTTCCACCATCGCTGTCGTTTGGCATATTCTGTCAGATCTACGACCTTGTCGTAAATCTCCTCTTCCAGTTCTTTAGACAAGATAAAAGCAGTTAGCATACATTAGCAACGAGAGGCTACACAAACAATGCTACTATATGGGGTTAAACTGCCAAAGTATTGCCATTGTTATAAACTTAAGCACAGGATTTAATTGTCTGCTATTTATAATATACAACGGCAACAGTTCACATGTTTAAGCTACAATGGTTCTAACATGACAGAGGCAGCTAACGATGGTTTCATCACGAGCTACATTCAGAACTTAGTAAAGTTTCAGGCCTGACAGTAAGTTAGCATCACACAAGTAAAGCTAACAGCAGAAAAGTTAACGCTAGCTACAAACGCTGCCTCCCAGCACATCCGTGTTTCTGTCGAACAGAGTTTTAAGGATTCCCAGGTGTAAGATGGAAGAACACGACACGTCTAACGCTGAGTAGAGAATAATTCTGTGTCTCTGCTCAGACGGAGATGTAATTAGTTCACAGGCCTCCTTACCCTTGTCGCGGTTCGCCATTTTGGAGAGCGCTGGTCTGTCTTCAGCTGCTGTACGTCTGGCGTCATTTACATAAAGTGGACGGTCACAGTAAAGACACAGAGACACACACAATGTAATAATAACCATAATCATAATAATAATATAACCAAATTTGCATAGCATGACTGAGGTTCGAGTGCTATAAAAAGTATTATTGTCAGTTTATTTTTTTAAATTGAACGAAATATAAGGACATAAGCCTTTATAAGAAAGGAAACGTGTTTATACTACTACTGATATATTAGGAAAAAAATCTAAACGTATGCAGATTTGCAGTATTGAAATGTTTCTCAGATTAAACTAAATTTAAATTAAGACTAAATATTTTCCAACTTAAAAAGGCACAAATATTATTGCCAACATGAGTATTTTGTGGGTAAAATTGAATGAATAAAGCCCGTTTTACTGGTTCCGTGATTCAAGAGGTCTGATAAGAAATCAAATCAATTCACTGCTGTTTAAGATTAAAACACGATGAATTTATCATCGATATGCATGAAAATACAACAAAATGCTTTTCTGCAATTTCTTCCAGGAGCAGCTTGAGTTATAGTGGGCACTGGAAATCCCAATATAAAACATAAGAATATATAAATAAAATTAAAGAATACGGAAGTATGTACACAAATAGAGGCAAGGATGTAATGAACAGTAAGGTACATTTAAAAAGTGTCCATTGATCAATCGTTTCACATGTTTTTAAAGGGATGAGAGTATTATTATGGATTATGAGTTTTTATACTATTTATTTTTACTGTTTCTCTTTAACAGTATTTAATCTGTCTATTTATCTATCTATCAAAAGTATATGTGCAACGTTGCAACAAATATCCTTGACAAATATGACAGCTGTTTTGACCAATAGGCTGCCTTGAAACACGGTTACGTAATCATAATATAACGTGATCAGCCAATCACGGGCCAGGAGGCGGGACTTGGATGCGCATTCGGTGTGTGCGTGCGCGCGTTCGCCCGCGTGTCCGCAACACATCAACTGGAGACCGTCATGTGACCGCCGAGACCGGCCTCTGATTGGTCGGTGCGGGCGGAGGGCGTGCCGACGGTGGCGGCGTGCGTTTGCCTATGTGACACAATTACAACAACTTTGAGCCGCTGGTTGGGGAAGTTTGCGATATTATCAAATAACACTCACTCCCCAAACCCAACATCACATCAACTTCATGCACAAATTGGCACCGGGATACACGCCGTGTTTTGCCGTACAATGAGGAGTGTGAAAGGTAACTTGAGGGGATCATTTCCTTGAGGATTTGGCAAGAATTACGCTACGCCCCGTTTTAATCCTGGATAGGTGTGCGACACTGCTACTGCATTTTCGCCGGAGAGTTGCTCGGTCCCGTTGATCTCGCCCGTCTCTTTCCCATGAAATCGTGCGGAGTGTCGCTCACCGCCGCTGCCTCTGCCGCCGCTGCCCGGAGTCTCGGCGTTGCTGGTAATGACGAGGAGAAAATGGCGTCGGGAAAAGCGACTGAAATCGAAGAGGACTTTCCGAAGCTAACAGCGCAAGAGAAAGAGAGCCTGGTCGGAATTGACAGGTTAGCCGATCTATTGTTCGGGCTCTCTGACCCGCTGCTTTTCTGCCATTTTAATTTGTCTTCATCCAGTTTGAAACAACAAATGCCCCCCCGAAGTAATACGGAACCGCCTGTGTGTTGTCTGTCCTCTACTTGCAGTTCACTGTTTGGATTTCATAGGCTTCAAGAAGATGGCGCCAGAACGAAGGCCTTGCTGTTAAAGGTATGCCTCAGAATGGGATCGCAGTCGCCTCTCTCCGTTATCTGCTGTGATGAGTGCACCTGAAATAAGTGGTACAGACCTCCCGACACCGCTGCTGCTTATATGGCGAGCAGCGACGTACACAACAAGCCTCGGTTCGCCCTCTTCTTCTGTAAAACGACCACCTCTCAGCTATGGATTAATGCACACACAGGATTCATGCACACCGGCAGGCACATAATGAAGCGACTCCAGCGCATTTCTGCATTGTTTATTATGTTAAAACACGTAGCAGACACCACGCTGGGCTACAGTCAGATTGGAGGGCGATACGAATCTCCACCCTGCTAAAATCCGTGGTGGTTGGTGGTGTCATCGGTTGTTGGGAGAGTAGATTCCATAATAGCCCTATATAGACTCTTTAAAATGCGCTTTATGTAGCATAAATCTCACCACCCAGGAGGAAGCAGACATGTGTGGAGCAAACACATTTTAAGTTAGAATTGCTAGCTTAATTTGCTGTACAGTCAAGCAGCCGTTGCGAACCCCCTTTTGCTACCTAGCTAACTTATATTTGACTCGCAAGACTACGAAACGAGCCAGGTAGCGTGTTAAATGTTCAATTCGCGGAGAGGAGAGGCTTTAAGTTGACAGAAATGTTGGTGTCAAACTCAGCCCTCCGTCCCGTCCTCCTCTATAACGGCAGCCAGAGTTTGGCTTGTGCGTCAGCTCACTCTGCTAGCATGTAGCGGCTAACCGTGCAGCGGTTTTCCCCCCCTCTTCCTCACCAGCACACACAGCCACAACAGCACCACTTACATGACATTATCGGCGATAAACAAACGCGCAGTGTTAATTTAGGACTGATAAAAGAATAATAATGGCTGCTTCACTTGACCCAAGATGGCGGGGATGGAAAGAAAATACCTAGCAAAGGTTTGCTTGCTAGCTAACTAGCAGCAGCAGCGGCTAAGCTAACCAGCATAAAAAGATATCACGACGGAGGCGTTCAGTGTTTATAACAAAGATTAATGCGGAAGACGGGGGCTTCCACGAAAGTAACCGTGCAGTGCTTTAGGTGCACACATGTCAGCCGTGTTCATGAACCCATGTTGCTGCTGCCCGAGCTCCATCCCTGTCTTCAACATGTGGCTCCTGGGTTGAAGGGAGAGCTGGGAACATTGTTTTGTTAGGGTGTATTTCCAGATTAGGCCCTGCCACACGCTTAGTACTTGGCATTTATTTGTGGCTGTCCTTCATACTCTGTTGGATACCTGCACAGCCAGACAGGACTAACCACATCACAGCATTAAACTTTAAAAGATCTCGATTGTGGGGTTTCTCCTCTTGATAACATCACATGTTTAAGGCTGCAGCACTTTAACCCTCAGTTTCTGGGCTTTTTTTGCTTCTGTCTCATTTTGGCTTGTTTTCTCCCTGAATGCATCACCGTGAAAACGGCACAACTAAGGAAATTAAGTTTAATTGATTATTTATTATGCAAAATGTGCAAAAAAAAAAAGAAATTCAAAATGTCCAAAATCGCCAAGTGCCCGCAGGTGTTACCAGTACTGGAAAAAGTACTGACTCTACACACTATATATATTTTACTACTTACACTTTTAACATGTTTCAGTACTTGACTCCTGTCTGCTCTGTGTAAACACAGCCTGCAGTTCAGCCGAAAAGTCCCTGAATTTTTTCATGGTCCTGTTGGTTGCATCTTGGCCACTAATGACATCTGAGTTGTACTGAAGAACACCGGATTTTAGTTTTTTTTCTGCAGAATCTGGTTGATACAAATGCTTTATTTTTGCAGGATTTTTAAACGAGACGTGTAATATGAAGTGATTTTTTTCGGTGCTACCATTACTGTAAAAAAATGAAGGTGTTACATGCTACAGAGTTTTTTTACGACTTAGATTTTTTTATCCGTGTTCATACTGGTCTCCCCTATGGTCTGTGTAAGCACAGGTTGTGGTCTAAAAACTCAGAATTTTTGTCAGTTGATTGTTAGTCACAGCAGTCAGTTATGGCTTCTTGGTTGGACCAAGGAGCGCAGTTTTTATTTTTATTTTTTTACCAAATCTGGTGAAAGCAAATGTCTATTCTTTCCAAACTTAAAATGACACAAAATAGATTTTGATTAAATAGCATGATTTTAAGCTTAGACTTGTTCTGATTTTACAGTTTCTGGTTTTAATAAAACTAATTTGGGGCTCTGAGGGTTAAAAACTGAAAAAAAAACCCATAAACGCAGCATGTAAATGGTCATTTTTCTACCGACTAGGAAAAAAAGATTGGAAGTTTGACATCATCATGCAGATATCATAATGTCAACACCCTCATTAATTCTGTACATTGCAGATGTGTGGCATGATGCAATGCAAATGGGTACTGACTTGTGATTTCTGGTCTATGACCCCACTCTCCATCTGGTCGTTATCGTCTGCATTATTACCAGATTCCTTTACATCCTTTTGGACTGTACCATTTAAAAGTCTGGGGAAAAGGAGAGTATTTGGTTGTCGTGACACAACATGGAGTAAACAAGAAAAAACAACTCATTGTGGCACCGACCTAGTATAGTTTGCACAATTGGAGGATGTGTGTTTAAGAGTTTGGTTTGCTGAATCACACCGTCTCTGCTGGGCCATGGCACGAATTCATAGCAGGTTTTTAAATGTTACACCTGGGCACTAGTTCATAAGCTATATTAGGTTAATTATTTACATTAATTTTAATCGATAAGGCATTTTCAGGTCAATGTAGTGGCTTTGCATTGATGAATGATGCATGAATGTAAAAATGTAGCGTGATTTTGTCTAAAATCTTGTGGTAATTGGGTTCAAATTTCTGATGTGTGAACAGACGTTGGCAGCTAAAGTATGTAAAAGTTTTAGTCTGTTTTGCAGGGCTACGGAGTTAAACTTATCAGGCTTTCGTTGGTAGTGTGCTTACAGCTATTTGATGCCACAGCTCACTGTGTGTCATTTTAATGAAGCGTGTGCTACATGCAGAATTCGTTCAGTTCCTCAAAACAAATATGAGAAGCATTTTCTATTGTGTGCCATTACCAACCAGATTTCAGGTTCTTGAATGAGCATTACCTACTGCTTTCATCAGATAAATAAATGTGGTGTCTTTGCAATCTCTCTGTGTTGAAACATACTTATCTTCTGAATGCATCAGTTATGTTTAAAAATGACATTTTTAAGCGTAAAAACAGCGAAAATGTCTGATTTAAATTTACACTTTGACAAATATATTGCTGAATACTTTGTATTTAGAACATTGCATATGATATCCACTATATTTTAGTGATTGCAGCCATCAAGTAGATTGTCATATGTTGAAGCTAATGCTTGGTGTAAAACAAAATGACCCCTTTTTATTCTTCCAACTTCTTTTTCGGCCATGACATTTGGCACGTGCTTGCTTTGCTGACACTCTTTTTCACCCACAAATCCTCACACAGTCACACTCACCCATCATTTTCTTTAGTGGCTGCAGTAGGAACCACCAAGAGTAATTTGTTTAGCCGTTGTTTAAATACCGACTTACAAGGTCCATATTTGGGCACACAGCTGGTACTATGCAAAGCAGCTCTGGATGGACTGTAAACACTCTCCTTTGGTAGTGTACGAGTCAGCTGTGTCAGATCATCACCGCTAATGAAACTAACTTGCTAGCCTAAGCAGTAAGGACAGTTGTAATGAACATTTACATACCTTTTTTGCTATATTTACTTCCATCATTGTTGTGTAATGTGCACAGGATCTACCAGCATTAACTCGGCATCCATCTTTTGCACCCTTTTAACTCTTCACTGCTCTTTTATTCAGGCTGTTAGCTGCTATGAGGCCCTCGTCCTGAAAGCAGAGGGGAAAGTGGACCCTGACATTTTCTGCCAGCTCGGCCACTTCAACCTCCTGCTGGAGGACTATCCAAAAGGTGAGAGTCTCTGTGTGTAAAGTCCTGCCTCTTCATTTTTCTGCCTCTTTATTACTCCCAAATCTGTGTGTAAGGATCAACTAATGGCCAGTGTTTCCATCATTTGATGTGCACTCCGGTTATTTTGTGCTGCTGAAAAGTGCTGACAAAGGATTAGAATATTTGTGCTTGTCGTGAAAACTTGCCAGCTGGGGAATGTTATCGTATCTTAAGCCACTAACTATTTCTCATCTCCTTTTGTGTCTTTCCCTCTTTCTGCATCATGTTCTTTCATTCATCTGTCCATTTTCTCAGCATTATCTGCATACCAGAGGTACTTCAGTTTACAGTCAGACTACTGGAAGGTGAGTTTGCACAACGCTACACACGAGTAACATCCAGTAAGAAAAGCTTCTTTTGTGGCACTATTTGCGGGGATTTACCCGGGATCCCTTTTTGCTTAACAGTTGCTCTTCATCATATGCCAGGTTGATGGTATCCACTTGTGTTTATTCAATGAAATATTACCATACGTGAATATTAAGCTTCTATTCTACCATTTCCATTCTTGTTCATTCTTTTTCTGGCAAAGGTATTTTTGGATTAGTCAGATAGTTTGAACAGAATTTACGAGTTCATGATGACCTTGTTCAGTGTTCAGCATTAGCCTGGTGACAATGGTGCAGTTTTCTAAATCAAGTAATCTTTTAGTAGTGTTGCTCATTGATTGATCAAGTGGTATAGAAGCGTCCATACAAGCTACATTTTCCTGAGCATTTCTGAAACAACAAGCATAGTAAAACAAAGTGCATGATGCCACCACCATGCACGGATATATATGTGCAACAGAAACACTTTCTTATTAAGCATCACAGATCAATCCTTGGTCCAGTCTGTAAACGCCAGCTAACAACTTGTCAACAGCTAACCACTAGCTAGATTTGTATATGTATGCAACAAATGAGTGAAATCAAGTGTATATGAATAAATATAAAGTAGCTACTGATTTAGTAGACTGCTTCTCCAATGTTGGTGTAGCCTAGCTTGCTGTATTTCTCAGTGGGTAGCTTTATACAATACAATACAATACAATAAGCCTTATTTAGCATCATGGACCGGTCCTTGGTGCCGTCTGTAAACACCAGCTAGCAACTTGTCAACAGCTAACCACTAGATAGATTTGTGTTTTTAGCATGTATGCAACAAATGAGTAAAATCAAATGTAAACGAATAAATAATAAAGTAGCTACTGATTTAGTAGACTGCTTCTCCAATGTTGGTGTAGCCTAGCTTGCTATATTTCTCAGGGGGTAGCTTTATACAATACAATAAGCCTTTATTAATCCCACAGTGGGGATGTGTGCAGTTGTTACAGCAGCTAAGGGGATAGTGGAAACATTAAAGAAACATCAGTAGACAAAGAAAAATGAATAAAAAGAATACATAAGTTCTCGATCAGGTTGTCCAAATTCTTCCGGATGTGGAAATAACAGTATTGCACATATCAGTGAGTGGAAATACTGATAGAGAAGTACTAATATTCCACAGATTCTTGTATATGTAGGAACATTTATACTGCACAGAGTCTTTAAATGTACAGAATATTCCTAATTCACAGTTTTAAATGTGTTCATATTGCACCGAAATGAAGTATGACAGTGTGGGGTTTGGTTTGCTGGTGGCAGGGCTGGTTATAGAGTCTGACAGCAGCAGGAAGCGTAGTGAAGTGTCATTTAACGTAGAGCAACTTAGCTCACTGCACTTACCAAGTAGGTCGACCAACACTGACCTTGTGAGCGTGTGGGTCCTCCATGGAGTGTTTTTCTGTCTGTTTGGCTCTTTGCTGCGTTTGTTTTTGTGCACTAACACTCTTGACTAAAGTGCAAACAAGAAGAACCGTGTAGAAGCAACAATGCCAGAGAGACATTACGAGTACTGAGAGCAGCGGAACATCACAGATGCACGAGTGGCTGATGGATAATTTGGCTTGTTAGGGACTTCACATGTGACACATTAGTAACAGGGAGCACACAGAGAATAATACTAACAAATATTTGATTGGTTGACCGTTAAGCAGCAAACAAGAGCCTCAACAACCTGCTGTTTCTAGTGCAGAGAAAGGTAAACAGTGCTATAACAGAGCAGCAGGGGCAGTTTATTTAATAGCTGGTTATAGATGTGTCAGATTGGGTTTTATGCTCTTTAATGATCCATGTTGAGGTGGTTAACAAACGTGTGAGCACAGCAAAACACATTATTTCATACAAACTAGATGTCATTTGGTCAGAAATGGTACACGACTGTTTAGAGAGAGATGGTGGTCTTTGATAAAGTGAAACCAGCTAGAAATCCAGCTGCATTAATTTGCATGAAGAAAAAAAATATCTTGCATGATTTCCTGGTTTTCCTGCAGAGTTTGGCGCAGCTTTGAGTTAGGTTTTTGATGTCAGTGGAGAGAGAGAAGCGTGTCGGTTTGAAAATACCGTGGCATGAAGGCTAAAGGCTGTTTTCCACTGTTAGGTTGTCAAAGATGAACGTTGACAGTCATGAGAGTAATCAGGGAAAATCTGTGGTTATCAGTCAAATATCAAATGAAGGTACAGCATTGTGAGACGTGTGCAGCGATGACCAGTGTAACATTTAATGCAACAATCTGGATGGAGGCTCACAATTATCAAGCCAAGTTGACTACAAAAGGACACACAAGGCGGTGGAACACGACTGCTAAAAACATGTTTTTCAGTGCAGAAAGTTGGCTTGCTTTGCTGTATTTTCAAAACATGCATGTTCTTAAATAAGTTATTAAATATTTACAATCCAAGAGGCATTCATTTTACATTTTGATGTGTCTCAAAATCGACATAGTAGGATCTGACAGGTTGTTGAGATCCATTTTGCAGTGCTGTATCCAATAAACTTAGAAAATTCTTGCTGTTGCGTTGTCTCTCTGCACACTTGGTTAGCATATGAACATCTTCTTCACACACCTACCATAAAATTCAAATGCAGTTTTAACGTGTCGCAAATTTAAGCAGTGTAATACACCATGAAAATAAAGGCAAAGGAAGTTTTTTTTCCCCTTAAACTGGCAATAACGGGTGTTTGTTTACAAACCACATACACCGATCAGGCATAACATTATGATCACCTGCCTGATATTATGTTGGTCCTCCTTATGTGCTCAAAAATGCTCTGAACCATTGGGCATGGACTAGAGGACCTCTCAGGGTGTCCTATGGGGTCTGGAACCAGTGGATCCTTTGGGTACTCTGGCTTGAGCAGTGGGGCCTCTGTCAATCAAACTTGTTCCACTGCATCCTGTTGATGCTTGATCACAATGGGCTGTAGGAAGTTTGGAGGTCAAATCAACATGTTGGATCATGTTCCTCAACATGTTCCTGATTGTTTGATGTCTTTCCCATGTGGTGGGGTGCATTTTCCTCCAGTGACATTTGGGATTTCCATTTGCATGAGAGAGTGTGTTTGTTGTGGAACAATGTTTATTTGGGTGTCTAAGTCTCATCAACATGGATGTTAAAATCCAAGGTTTTCCATCAGAACACCACATAGTACCAATATGATCAATGTTATTTACTTCACCTGTCAGAGGTCATAATGCTGTGGCTGATCGGTGTACGTATCATGTTTTAAGGTAATATTTTAAACTTATTGGCAAGTAGTTACTTATTTATACACCCATACATACAGAACAATATTATCCTTGATTTGGAGTTGATTTCAGGTCTTTTGATGAGTGTAAGACTCTTTTTTTTTTAACCTCCATTCTTGGTCGCCACCATTTTCTAAGAGAAATATTTGGCTCTTTAGCTGTTATATACCCAATATGGTCACCAGCTAGTCTCTAATTTTGTCTGTCCACTGCTTGGTACAGAACATGCTGCGTAAAGTGGATTTGTAGCGATTTTTCACTAAACACCAATGCTTACTGAACATGTAAAAAGTACAGCTCGGTTAAAAAACATCGTGAAACTCACTAAATAAGCTCCAAATAAGGGGGTGACAGGGTTGGACGTTAATTCTCTAGGTTGCTCACTATATATATAAATAACCTGTATTGTCACTTTAAACCTATAGCTGCTCTTCTCACCTCACTTACTGACATGCAGTGTCTTTGTGGCCGACGATTGACACGTTAGTAAAGGTCATGATTGGGTTTTTTTAAATTGTGAAATTCTGCTGTGACACATGAGTTTATAATGGGAGTAACACTAAACTCATGCAGGGTTTGCGTGTGCATTTATGTGAGTGTGCTGGCTGTGATATTAGCTGTAGTCCAAGCTATAACCGTACAGCCGCAGCTTCAACCACCATCAGTTATTACACCATCAGAAGTCACACAGTCTATCCTGTAGTAAACCAAAGAAAATCTTGTAGCTACTCTTCAACCAGTCGATTGTTTGCAAGGGTTAGAAGAAAAAATCTGCATGTTATCGATTAATTAAATGTTCCTCAATACACTGACTGCACTCTGCCTTCTAGCCTTATTGAGCTAAATAAATAAAAAATCAACATAAACAGCTTGTATTTGCATTATATGAAATCATTTGGTTATTTTCTACTGAAATGATAAAACAGACTGGGAGCAGAGCAGCAGCACATTTTCATATGTTTTCTAAAAATATATCAGCTGGTGATTGCAGGCGAGTTACCTGCTGTCTTTAGATGATCTGCCGTGTTTGTTGTTGAGCTGTGACATACAAACTCAACGTTTTGTCTGTCTGTTTGGACCAAATGCAGCCACATCGATGATTTCTTTTGACGTGATGGCAATTAGCTCAGAGTCGACTCTGAGTTGTGTTTTCTTCCCTCTGCCAAAAATAATGGAGTAATCCCGGAAGGCTGTTGATGTAACGCTTCTCCTCTTTTTGATGTGCTCTAATTCGACCAAATTCCCATTGGTCAGACAATTGATAGTATTCGCCACAGCTCAGATTGCCTTCAGTTCATGCTCTTGGCCTGGAGCTAAATTGTCCAATCATCTGTGATCCGATGGCGTCCAGCCTGTCCTCTCCGTCCGGATGAACAGGCCCGCTTTGGTTTGATGTTTCACTGTTTGGAATGCCGATTAAACAGAGGTGCTGAGAGTTTTATCGTGATCAGACCTGACAGCTCTGGGCTCCTCAGGATTACAGATCTCCACAGTTGGTGATGGTGTGAAGTCCCACCCTCTGCTAGTTAATTGTGTGAGGCAGCAGTGGCGTATTTAGCCTGAAGTTGGAGCTTTGATGGCCGCTGCTGGGCTGCTGTGGCTCACTTAATAGGGTCAAATGGGAAGGGGATGCAGAAAACATATGGTAACATTATGCTGATGTTTAAAATGCACTTTAATCTCGCGTTATATGGTTGTATGGAATGGAAGAAGAAGTGCAAGACTCCAGATTCTGATAGTAGCAGTGGTGCTTCCTACTGAAATTTAGCTCCAGCACAAAATTTAGGAGCGCCACTTTAATCGACAAGCAAAATAGGCGTATTTATTCCATCTAAACTGTATTACTGACTTGTTACTAAATAGCCATTTTACAAAAATCAAAAGGGAAAGTCAAAATTCGAGTGTATCAGCAGGAATAGTTCATGCTTCATGCTGTCGTTTTTGCTCCACGAATATATCATGTTTAAAGTTTGTGGTCAAGATAGTACACTGGGTTTCCTGTGTATATGTGGGGCCGCATCGATAGCAGCACATGCAACATGTGGTTTTTCTTTCTTTGCAATAGTTTAGCCACGCTAAGTGTCTGAGTCATTCCTGTTGCAAAGAATAGCTGAATTGTCCTCGTTAGAAATGAGGTGTTTTAGTGGTACAGGAGCTTCCAAATGATCTTTTCTTTTGAATAACGAACTGCACCGTCTTCAAAAATGTTGACAACATGCCACTAAGACCTTGTCCACATGTAGCCGGCTTTTTGTAAAACCGAATATCCTGC
This sequence comes from Dascyllus trimaculatus, assembly GCA_024666655.1. Classification (NCBI taxonomy): domain Eukaryota; kingdom Metazoa; phylum Chordata; class Actinopteri; family Pomacentridae; genus Dascyllus; species Dascyllus trimaculatus. The sequence goes on from CM045456.1 coordinate 8,649,851, forward strand.
TCCGTCCATCTAGAAAAAAAACGTACGTACACACCACCTCGTTTTTAGAAAAAAATTCATCTACACCTAACCTCATAAGTGCGTTTTTAAGCACATTCATAGGCATGCCAGACCTGTAGGTGACAGTAGTTCCCCAAATCTTGTCCAATCTTCGACGGAGAACCTGCCTCGGATGTAGAATGGCAAAGTGATGGAAAATAACCGTCCTTAACATCATCCTTCGCCTGTGTTGTTGAATGTGAAGCAGTATCTATCTTCTATTCTTGCAGTATGTACAAGAAACGGCGCGAAAAACCTTGTGAGGGCGTCCACACTGTTTCCGAATGTAAACACAGGTCGCACATGTGACGTAAGAACATATTTTGTCGTAGGCAGTGACGTTTCGAAATGCAAAACTCCAGTTATTGACGTCCACGTGCAGACGCATAAACGGAGAATTCGCAAATCTTCACTTTGGTCAAAGGTTTTTAAAAGAAACGTTTTAATACCGTAAATCTGCGTTTTCGTGTGGATGACAGGCCAAATCGTAGAAAAATATCTTGGTTTTGTGAGATACAAGGCCTAAATGGTCGCAGTCGGTGGCATGAAGTGAAGATTGAAACTTTGAAAGTGTAAGGAAAATTTGCTACTTATTACACATGAAGTGCATGCAGCAATAAACAACTTAAGAATAATACACAACAAAGGAAGACATACAAATTTTTGTTTCTGTGAAAACGTCCTTTGCTTGGTAATATCGGTGCACAGAGTCTTGTTGTGTCATCGAAAACACAGGTTCTCGAGTCAAATGCAGTTCCAGCCTCTTAGATGAGATCATTTGTTGCCTTTTTGCCTTTTTAAAAAGTAGATTGATATTTGGGGGTTTAAGATTGCTGGAGAAAATGGGTCATAAAGATTGGGATTTTTCTTGACATTTTAAAGACTAGTAGATCAATACTGAAAATGGTTCTCGGATCAAATAACAACAACAGCAAAACAGTGTGCAGAACTTTTACATTTATCATCTTTACTTACAGAAACTTAAAAAAAATGTTCTAGTAGCACTACAGTTGTCATTTATCAAGAAAGAGCCTTTAAAAAAACTGGATGTACTTGACGGAAGGCAGCTGTCGTCCTTATGGTGATTGATAGCAATGCTTTTATAGCTGTTTGTCGGTTTTCAGTTCTGGTGTATAAGCAGTGATTTGCTTCATCAATCTGTTTTTTAAAAATTAAGTAATTACGTTGATGTAAGTACTGTTGCATATGTTGGTCATACTGCTTGTTTCTACTGCTTGGTTAGTTTAAAATTTGCTCCAATGTTGTGAACTGGTCTGTACTCTTTATATTAACTCATGAAGTCCCAGATTTGGCCAGCGACCATGGTTGTAGCAGGCTCTGTCTTTGGAATGGCTTCTTTTACTGGAAAATAAAAGAATTATTTTAACTGGTGATGAGAAATGTAATTTTGAGTAATGCTTACAGTGTTTTTGTAAACATCAGTAAACATTTGAATGTGCTGAAGAACGCTTGAGTTGCTGTTTTTGACAGTTTTCCAACATGTCTTTGCTGTTTTTTTTCCAGAATGCTGCCTTTTTATACGGCCTTGGCATGGTTTACTTCCATTACAACGCATTTCAGTGGTAAGTGCTCTCCTGTTTAGTTGCATGCAAAGCCTCTGCCAGTTTTATAATGTCTTCTCTTGGAAACAAATGGTTAAGCAAAGCTCCTTTACCTTGGTTAGAAGGTAAATTTGGTCAATACGTCACCACGCATGTGGTGTCACCAACATGCGTGGTGACGTCATTCACACCCACTGGAATCGATAAGGGAATCATTTGCAAAACTGGCAAATGATTCCAAGGAATTGAAACACTGGGAACCGGTTCTCAACAAGAACCGCTTTTCGAAGACGAGAGCGTAAAAGGAAGCCTGCATGCATGAAAACCGAAACAACAGGTGAATAGGCTGTGAGATCTCTTTTAAGAATAACCTACCTGTAATGATTTCATGCTTTATCTGATACCACCAGGTATAAACATTTTTTTTAACAATGCATTTTTATATTTGTCGCAATAAAGACAGCACAGGTGTTATTGATATAAATATTGATAGTGACATTCCATTTAATTGTGCCAGTAATTTGTGGCAATGATTTAGCATCAACCAGCTCCAGCAAAGAGAAGTGCAGCCTTTTGTCGATGTTAGCATGTCCACATTTAGCGTTTTCATGATAGACTGGAATCTCGTGATTATGTGTTTAGTGTTGGACTGTTTCACGCTGAGCTTTCTCGTCAGCATAGATGCCATCATTCTCCGTTTCCTCGCGCTTGTTTGTATTCTTGTGGTGGTCTTCGATGGGCTGCAGGTGTTGTTGTTGCTGTGCGCAGAAGCTTTAACATCCAGCGCATGAGAAGGAGACAGCCCAAATTTTGTGTGGTTGCAGTCGTCTCGTTTTATGTGGGCAGATCTCAGAGTAACCGCTGCACTTACCGCCCGAGTGTCCTCAGATGAACCGTGCTGCCGGAGCTGTGGGAATAGAAGATAGCCTTTCCAATATGTCAGGCTGCTGCAGCTGCTCTGACAGTATCTGTCTTTTTCCTGCTACCTGTGAGCCCACTGACTTTATTGCTTTCATAATCGACCGCAGCACAACGTTACTTGGATATTTTTCTTAGTTTAAGCCATGTGTTTTGAGCTATGAAACCCTGTTGTATATTTTTTACATCTTTCTGACTGGATGACCCACATTTCTTCTTTTAAGCTGTAAAGAAACACCCTGTTGATGTGTTCGTACCATCGAATCCCTACAGTTGGCCAGAATTTCACAATGTCCCATCTTTGATGTGCTGTTTGTGGGGATAATCATAAAAAAGGAAAGAATTGCTCCAGTAACATCCTGTAGTTTAACATAGGGTGTCCTGGGACCATTATCCACTGTGACTCAGTTCCTCATGGGGATTGTGCAGCTGAATGTGTGCTTTTAATGATACAAATGAAAAAATACAATGTTTTTTATTGTGTATTTTTGCAGCGATAGGGCACAATTAAAAGTAATTGCAGTAGAATTCGCTAGCAGCAAATTTACATCATTTGTCCCTGGTCAGATTTACAAAACAACCACAGAACAACACAATATTTTAACGTCCATCAGTGCGGGATAGTAAACAGAAGCAGTATGATAAATAGTGTAAATACGAGGAAATAGTTGGTGGTGACACTGTTGTGTTGAGCTTGAGGCTGAGACTAAGTTGAAACACTGCAAAGTCTCTAACGTTGGTGTTATAAAATTCACTGGGCTTTAAACAACAAAGCAGACCAGAGGTTGTGGTGCAAGACTAGGAATAATTACCTTCGCCAAGGAGGTTATGTTTTTGCCGGCGTTTATCTGTTTGTTTGTTGGTCTGTCTGTTGGCAACTTTACTCGAAAAGATCAGAATGGATTTTGATAAAATTTTCAGGAAAGGTGGATGATGGGACGAGGAACAGATGATTAGATTTTGATCACCGTGTGGATCCAGGAATTTGTTGCAGGATTCTTTAGCATTGGGAGATAGGGCAATGTGCATGCATGTGTGCATGTAATTTCACAAAACATGTCCAGGCTGCTTGGCAAAAAATACAGGATAAGTTCCCGCTAATTTCTACAACATGTCAAAATTTGATCTGGATCCGGGTAAAATTCCAGATACTACGATCCAGAACAGGAAAAACTAGAGGGCCTGTGGAATGGTCATCACTGTAAGGTAACAGATGAAGATCCAGACATGCAGCCAACACCAACATGTAGCTGAGACTCTGCTGAATCAGGAGGATGCCAACAGATCTGTTGTAGAATCAACAGCTATGGAGCTGGATCCAGAAGAAACCCCCATTACCCAGAAAGAGATTCTGGTGAATAACTATTGAACTAATAATGATATCAATGTGAATCCAAATGCTAAGGGTATGTTTTCTTGATCAAGGAATCTAATAATGTATATTAAACAATCCTGGGATGATTATTTCTGGGTGTAAATCCCAATATGGGGTGAAATGAGCTGCTTGGCGGAGGCCTGGCTCTCCGAGGGCTTTTCTAGTTTTAATCTAGAAGCCATTGTTTCTTGGGTGCCACCACAAGCTATCGGACCAGCTCTCCGTTTCTAGGGTTAGGTTCTCACTGCCTACAGATCCAGCCTGATAGGTTCAGCAGAACAGCTTAAGCTGGTATCGAAGAAACTCGCCTAGCTCTCACTGTCTTCATCCGGACACCTATCCCTCTTGCTCTGATAGAAGACTGCGCTAGGCAGCCTAAATAGCCCAGTCTTCTTATCAGTCACATCTGTTAACGACAGCTTTCTTCTTAATAGACATGGCACTTGGTGAATTACTAGGTTTTAATTTAGTGGTTAGGAATAGAAAACCCCAGGGATCTGTTTATAATTCTATGAAATACCTTAGTGACCAAAACAACCTGTAAGAATCATTAGATTTCAGATGCACACAATTGCTTAACCTTTCACACCATGAGGATTTCATAAACTTCAGGTGATAATTCAAAATCTGTACTACGTCACTTTGAATGCATTTTAAATGTTTATTGCAGAATAATAGCAGGGCAAAGCAACAGCTCATAATCAAAGGTCTGAAGGTTTGTTGCTTATTGAATTTAAGTTTAACATAGCATTTTGTGGTTTTTTATTATTGGCATCAGTTAATGCTAACAATTGAACTTTTTGAAATTGTTGCTGAATAACAGTTACTAAAATTACTTGGGTGCATTCTGTGTACTTTAAGGCAACACTTAAACTTGATTTATCCTTTTTTATTCCCGATGGGGTCTCACATGGTCGTCACTCACACTCGGTCGGAAGATACTTGCATAAAGTCGAGTGTTTCACTTTCCCCTGTAAGCCACAATCTCTGTCCAGACAAGCATGTAGCACAGTTTCAGAATTGGTTTCATATTATATAACCATTCATGTGCAGGTGCTGGTGTAAACAAGAAGCAGGGGTTTGGCTGCTTAGTTTTAGGAAATAGCGATGGAGAAAAGTACAACCACAGATTTTCTTAACTGCACACAGCTGCAGGCATCGACAACAAGGTAAACAGTGCCTGTAATTGATTATCTATTTTGAATTAAACACTGGTAATCAAGGCTGATGTTGATCACATGACACGCCACGTAATGACATTTAAGCCCAGTCAGAAGGCCAACATGAATTTCTGCGTCGTTGCTTCTAAAAGCCTCACTTTGTGCCCGTCTAGACGAAAAACACAACCCCATGGTTTTTAGAATTAACAAGGGGTCAGTGGCTTTTCCAAACATCTCAGTCTAAAACGAGTCGTGTTGACGCTGGGAGTAAACGTAGCAGAAGTTATGCGTTTTAACATGAAAAGGCATTTGTGTGGATGCAGCCTGCAGGGTGGCTGGGTGCTCTCTGAGGCTGTCCATCTGAACAGAGGTCGCAGGGCTGCAGAGTCAGGCCTCATTCGCGATGAATGGCAGCCATGGCTGTGCCAGCTTTTTGAATCTGGGTGTGTGAGCGGCCCCCGAGGCCGGTGGGAATGTGTTAGTGGGGGAAGGGAGGATGTCATGACTGGCCCTCGAGGATGGATTACGTCAACTTGAGCCCGAGGCCCAAAGGAATGCTGAGCTGTCAAATGGTGAATGTTACTTCACTGGGCTAAACCCAGACAGACACTGACCCAGCTTTTCTTGCCAGCCCATGCAAGCTTGTGATGGTTTAAAAAACACAAATAATTGCTTGCTTCTTTTTCAATCTACACCAGAAAAAGAAAATGTCAGGTTATAAATGTGACGCTGTGCCACAAAATCTAAAAGGGTCACCAAACAGTGTCCATATCATGAGTTAATATCTGTGTTTATTAACTCATGTTAGTTGTTTTAATCAGACAGGTGGCAAATTGGTACAGTTAGGCTCTGAGTATTGTTTAAAGGAATAAATAAAATAACCTAAAACCCATGCTGATGCCTTGTTTAAACTGCATTTGATAAAGAAAAAAAGGTCACACTTATATGATGTCATGAAACAGGGACAGTTCAGTTCAGTTCAGTTAACTTTATTAGTACCCGTAGGTAGATTTGGTTTGCAGCATTACACAGAGGCTGGCGTTCACACACAACAAGAACAATAATAATGGTAAAATCCACATACAGCAACAAGCATAACAGGACCCACAAACTGTAAGACAGCAACCACAAGGCTAAAGTTTGTTAAGAGCCACAATGGAGGAGGGGACAAAGCTGTTTCTGAAGCGTTTTGTCCTGCAGTTCGGCACTCGAAGCCTTCGGCCTGAAGGCAGAAACTGGAACTCATCTGAGAGTTCCCATACAATGACACTTGTTCAAAGTTAAACAGGCATTTAAATAGCTACCCTTATAAACATCTAAAAACATATATTCACCAATTGATTCCAAATTATTTTGTAGAGGGATTTAAATATGTATCAAAATTACTAAAAATCCCTTCTACGCTGCTTTTGCCACTTTAAAAATGCAGATTTCGTCAGTGTCCCGCTTTACTAATACTGATAAAATGAACCACTCCTTTTCATTTTGATGTACAAATTTCGTGTGTTTTTGAGGATATGTTTTGAAATACACTTAAAAGAAATCACTTGTCTAAATTGGATCAAATGTAATGTCAGTTTTCTTGTTTGTGCTATACTAAGATGAACTTGCATAGCCATGTATTAACCTGCTTCAAAAGAATTACCACACCATGCTAGCTAGCTAACATGCGTATAATAATTATAATAGATATGAATATTTTTAAGTGAAATGTTGTTGTATTTTAAATGTATTGTTGTTTGAAATCATTAAAATGTCTCCAAATATGGTGATATGTGATGTTAAATGGTTTGAGTTTGCAGCCCAGAAGCGAAGAGTGAAACTTTAAAACTATAAATAAATTGTATTTGAACTGTTCATTTGCTAAACGTAAAGTGCAAACAGCAACAGGCTTGAAATCATAAGAATTTTACTTTAACTAAGCCAAACACACAAATTTGATTGAGTTTAAAATATTGTATTTGGCTGAAAATGGAATCTTTTGAATTTCTTGTTTGCTTGGAATAGCAGAATGAGCAAAAACATAAATCTTCCAAATCAAATGCTGGAGATTCTCAAGTTCCGGCTTTTTAAATGAGATCGTTTGCTGCCTTTTGTCACATATTTGATAGAAAAATCATGTTTTCCCTGGACATTTTTTGTTTGGATGGAGTCATCAATAGGGATAGACCAATTGTCGGCCTGGCAGATTATCATGACCGATATTTGGCATTTTTTCGTTTATCGGTACCTGTGTTTTTATTGACTGTTTATTGATTAAGTAAATGCAGCCTCTTCTCTCTGTCTGTCTGTCGTCACTCTGCGGACTCAGAAATGTCTCTCATGCAGTTGACACAAACCAGGAAGTTAGCTACTGTCACAGCGGCTAAGGCTACGCTAACAGCTAGCGGCTAAGTTCGAAGGCAGCCACAGGTTAACCTGAAACAGTCTGGAAAACAGTAATTAATAAAGTTTTAAGATGTGGTCCTTAGTGGGCAATAAAAGTGATCGAACAGAGAAAGATTAAGAAAATAGACAAACTGATCAAGCTCAATCGATCCCACATAAATGGAGGAGAACTTCCTAATAGAGTCTCTCCTGTTTCTATTTTACATATTCAGTCAAAGTCACCCAAAGAAGCTGACAGTATCTCTGCTATCACATGCTGTTAAAACTCTACATTTAATGTTTAGCAGTCCCAAATATCTGTTATTGGCCTTTCTTGATTACCAATAATTAGCATCGGTATCAGCCCTGAAAAAACCCCACATCAGTCGATCCCTAGTCATCAAGTCTTTGCTTCTGTATGTTCTAGTAAAAAGGTTCAGGTTTATAGAACTGTGTTAAGATGGTGAACGTGTCCCATTTTAATAACGGTCTCTCTGTGTTCCAGTCAGTAGTTCATCCTCTGGCTGCCTTCTGCTGTGTGCTGTAGAATAGCTTCAGACCGGATTGAGGGAGGAGGAGGAGGAGGGTGAAGGCAGAACAGGGAGGGGAGGGAGAGGGGGAGGGACCAGATAAACCAGGGGGAGGGAGCTGGGGGCAATGAGTTCAGTCTGCTGTGTGTGTGTGTGTGTGTGTGTGTGTGTTATGTATATGTATGTATATGTGTGTGTCAGCAGCGAGCTCACTGCTCTGCCGCTTCATACAGGAGAAGGGCTTCATGCTGACATGCAGTTGCCATTGTTGTCATAGCTACACAGTGAGTGGCTTCAATTGGAAAGTTGTGTTTGTTTGTTTTTTATTTTAATATGCTTTTGTCTCTGTAGACTTTCAGTATCGTGGAGGGAGGGAGAGAAAATAATTTGCAGCTCTGGTCTTTCATACATGTGAAGATAAACTCTGCCGACACAATAAAGCTTACTACTATTTCTTCAGAAGCTGTGAGATAATTCGGAGACTTGATATTTCGCACTGCAGCTAATTAATGTCAGTTCCTGTAATGCTTGGCTTGTGTTGGGTTAATTTGCTCTCCGTTTACTGGCGGCTGTGCTGTTTATGACATGCCAAAGATGGCTTTGTTTACACTCTGTGAAGTAGAATTAAAGCCTTTTTTCTTTAAAATAACAATAAAACGAGACGGTGCAGAGTCGGCTTCATCGTCATTTGCAGTTTAATGTTTTGTCACATTTCAGCCGTCCTCTGGTTGATTCCTGAACCTTCAGTTTCACTTTTTTAAGAATTGAAAATAAGCTGGGCAGATGGTTGTTTGGATCGGCTGCTGTCAGTGTAGTTTTAGCATGTTGTTGCGTTATTGTGCATCACTTGGTGTATTGACTAGTCTCGCGTGAATGACGGATACCATGTTCGTATGGCGGTGCTCTCCGGCGTTGTGGGTGGAATGTGTGAATGCAGCTGTGAGGAACATTAACGGAAAAGTGACCTTTGTGAATGACAGAATGCTGTTGCTTTGACCTACCGATGAACCCAGCAGTGTGTCGCATGTCCGAAAGGGGCTTTAGAAGAGTTAGCTGGCTTCTAGAGTGTAAAGTTGGTGTTTTGAGGCACATAATGGTATAAAGTTTATCGTCTTGTAACTGGCTGTAGGCCATGCAGCGACAGTTTCCGACACATGGAGTTTTATAAGATGCTTTATACGTAGTCCGTGCATTACTTACAGTAGATGGTGTTCTGTGCACCCTTGAATTTGGAGAAACTGAGTAGTAAGCTGCAGCTAAATATATTCTAGCCTCCTATACAGAGGTCCACCCAAAACATCAACATCAGTGCAAGTGTACGCTGGATTTTCAGATATTTCCACCGCTTTACCTTTCCGTGAGACATCCCCTTTGCTATTGGCATTACATTTTCCCAGCCGCTCTGTATTCCTACATGTAAACACACCGTGCACTGTGTTAACCTGCAAGTTGCGTTGATCAGAGCTCCAGCAGTGTGCACTATGGGGGCACTTACAGAATGTAAGAGAAGATGTAGTGCTAAAGAAAAGGACTGCAGAGTAAGAGAACAAGGCAAAGCAGTGACAGTAATCTAAATATAGCCTGTACTTAGAGTGAGGTTAGTTTTATTTTTAGGTGGGTCTCTGTTTAGGTGGCTATAATACATTTTTTTTGACAGACCTCACATACACTTTTTCCACCAAGCTGGTTCCAGTGCTAGTTCGGAGCCTGACTTAGCACCAGTTCTTTATGTTTCCACCACCTAAGCACCGACTCCAGGGGCTAAAAACTGGTGCTCAGCAATCACCAACTCTTTGCTGGTCCAGAGCTAAGCGCCAAGTATGTCAGGGGCTGGGGGCGGGGTTATCGTGACCAACCATCAACAGTGGAAAGGAACACACAAGCGGTAATTGATGTCCTTTTTCTCCAGGACGTCCCTGGTCTGATCACAGATGTTTTGCACAAACTGTTGCGCTGAAATCCGATACAGTTGTGTCCCATCAGTAGCGCGATTGCAGATTTGCCCAGGCAACAGAAGACCTCCGGCTCGCAATCATCCTTAAGACCATCTATAGAGATAAACACAGATATTATCATCAACTTACTGTGTTTGTTTAACTGCTATGTAATTGATGCAAGCATAGCCGTTTACGATGAGGCAATGCCGTGGGTGCAACTTGGCTCCTTGCCTTGAAAAGCAAACGGGTTCTTAGGAGGAGTGAGATTTGAACCAACTAAGCATTGAACTAGCACCTGATTCTTCTTTGTGGAAAAGGGGTAACAGGGAGTTTTTTGCTGCATACCAGAAGGTTTGGCGTCCCTCAATGGGATTTTAGCCAGCACCAAAGAGAGATCTCCAGTGCCAAAATGATAAGGAGCTAAAACAAAACCCCTCCTTTTAACAGTTTTGCTAATTAAGGGGTTTTTTTTTGTAAAATGGCCACAAATAACTGGTAAACGCATAGATTTCTGTCAGCTGAGAGAACAGGGATTCACCGACCATGTTTTCTGTCATGCGTAGCCAAAGGTCTGTTCTGAGCCAGGAAAAAACCCCGAGTACATAGTTTAGTTTCCCTGCCAGCTGTCCTCTCTGCTGCTCCAAACTCGGCTCGTGATAACTGCCATGTACTTTAGGTAAAACTCTGACTGTAGATAAACACCTCATACGACCCCACTTCAAAGAAACCCAGCTATCCCTTTAATCAAACGTGCCGTCTCCGATCATATTTCATTATCTTACCTCATCGATGCGCTGATCTGATACTCCAGATTATTAGGAGCATGTGTTAACCATGATGCAATTTGTTCGTCAGGGCCATTATGAAATGTTGTTATTCTGCTATCAGTTGCAGCTCAGATCCATTTATTCAGTCACAGCTGCCTCAGTTTTTGGCACTACAACAAATAGCTGCACTGCTGTGACCTTACATGAACTTTGCCGAGCTCAGATTTAAACAGATGATCAATTTAGGACAAAGCGAACGCTGCTATTGGAGCCCAGTTTGGTATCATTATAGGAAAGGTGCTTTTTTGGTTCAAGAACAATATGTAGAGCTCATATTGACAGACTGGGGTCAGCAGACATCAATATATATATCAGTATCTGCAGCACTGGAAAGAAGGCTTGAACTACTATGTGCATGCTGCATTATACTTCAGCAATATACGTTTGATTAATTTAAATTTCACAGACAGCCTCCAGCTGTTTGGACAGCAGTTTATTCTCAGCAGAACTGAGAATAAACGCTCTATGAAAGCACAATCAGGTCCCATTTATTCCAGCCGTTTCTTGTGCTGCGTAAGCTCTTAATTTGCTGATGTGTTATACTTGAGCGTGCACTTACATCTATTGTTATCGGAGCAGATCACAAATCTGATTGTGTTCATTTTGCATTTACTACATGTAAATCTAGGTTTTCCCTACTGCTGCCTGGCAGTTGCAGCTAATGCATACAAGTGTCCTCTAACACTGTAAGGGGAGTGACCTATGTTGTTGAGCGGTGTAGTTTGTTGTTTTAACATAGAAATGTGTTTCAAACAGGGACAATGTGCATTAATTAAACATTTCTATAGGCTTTTTATCTGTAGTCCTTGACCCAGATGTTTAAAGCTTCCTGAAAAGGAAACACCCACACACAGGACATAAAATTCAACATGCATTAAAATTTGTATGGTTATCCGTGCTTATTCATGCATTTACAAAATAGAAAACTTAAAAAAAACTTAGCTAAAAATGATATCCAGTGTTTTTCCTGCTTAGAGGAAAAATCACCAGTGTCAAAGTGACAATGATTGAATTTTTTTCTTTTAGGATATATATGTTTTTTTTTCTTAACAAGTTTTGTTACATTTTTCAGGAATAGACGTTTTTACTCATAAAGTGGTCAGAAATGGCAAAAAAATGCGCACATTTCTGGAGCTAGGAGAAACCATGCTATGTATCAACTAACCCAGCTGCTGAGGGCTAATTCTCATTATTTTTTTGCATTATTTCAGCTGCAGTTTGTGGAAATAAATGCATTTGCACTTTTCTCAACATCTGGCTGGAATGTATCTAAAAGCGCCTCCACAGATGGCTTCAAAAACGGGATTTAAAATCACCTTTTAATGTTTTTTTTTTTGCACTTACTATGCTGGTGGAACTATCTGAGAGTAAAAGTCTGTTGTAGTAGAATGAGGAGAGAGCATGACATTACTGTAGTAACATGGATTATCCATCCATCCATTATCTATACACCGCTTAATCCTCTGTAGGGTCGCGGGGGACTGGACCTATCCCAGTCGACTCAGGCGAAGGCAGGGGACACCCTGGACAGGTCGCCAGCCTATCACAGGGCTACATATAGAGACAAACAAGCACACTCTCATTCACACCTACGGACAATTTAGAATCATCATTTAACCTCAGCATGTTTTTGGACTGTGGGAGGAAGCCAGAGTACCCAGTGAGAACCCACGCTGCACAAGGAGAACATGCAAATTCCACACAGAAAGATCCCAGGCGTCCTAACCGGGACGCGAACCGGGGATCTTCTAGCTGTGAGGCGACGCTGCTAACCACCGAGCCACTGGATTATTACGCCTGGATTATGTGTCTTTTTAAAAAATATTTGTACAATTTGTGTTCAATATTCCTTTCTTTGTCCCTTTCCAGGGCAATCAAGGCATTCCAGGAGGTGCTTTACATCGACCCCGGTTTCTCAAGAGCTAAAGAGATTCACCTGAGGCTGGGGCTCATGTTTAAAGTCAACACAGACTACGAGTCAAGCTTAAAGGTAAACGTGCAGTTTGTTTGTGTGAGCTGTTTTATTAGAAACTCACAAATCACAAAAGAAATGGATTTCACTTGGAGCACCGTGTCTTGCACCCTGTCATGGTTTGGGTAAGGCTAAGCACTTAATTGGTTTTGAATAGAAATTGCAGTTTGAAACTTGCAAAAGCTGCAGTTTAGGACATTTGTTACAAAGGTTTAAACTGCTGTCAGTGATTTCACAAATGTATGCCGTCCTCCTTGTTTGACAGCCACAATTTTGATGGCGTCTCATGTAGTAATGCTGCATCACTTGTTTTAAATCCTTCACACAGTAAATAATGAGCTGAACCGTACCACAAATTAAACTGGAATATCTGAAGGAAAAGCTACAATTAGCTGTGTTCGCAAAATTATCAAGCAGTGATTTATTCTGTGCAGTGGTGCATAAATTAGAAATGATTTCCACCTCCACTAAGCTGTTAAAAATATCTTTGAATTAGATGGAATTAGTGTCACAAGGTCCCAAACTGCACCTGATTGGACACGTTCTGTGGCCACTTTTATTTAAAGGACGAGTAAGTTGTGGTGCGGCCGCAAAATAAATCCTGGCTGTTGTCTAACTTCATTTTAGAAATGGATTTAGCCATAGGCAGGCTGGCAACTACGCGCAAACTATCTTGACATTGTTGCCATAGCAACATTTGCACTGATGCATGAATACTAGCAGCTAATATTGGAGCCCTGCTGTTAGCGTTTGGTAACCTGGCAGTCTTGCTCTGCTTCATGCGCACACAGCTGACAAGCCACAAGCTGACGGCAGAAGTCACCGGAGACAGAAAGTGCAGCTAAAACAAGAAATATGCGTCCTGACGTGAGCGGTTAGCAGAGTTTCCTCGGCTCAGGGAATCATTTTCCGCTTATGCCGGTGTGTATTGTAGCCTGATGTGCAGCCGTCTCGCAGCCTAAATAGACCCGACCTCCAGAGTCCTTTGGTTGAACAAAAGCTGGTGGATCATCTGTCCCGTCTGTCTGCAGACTTCTGACACCTGTGAGCCTCAGACGGTAGCGAAAGGCTTTCCGACTGCAACCTATGGATCTATTGTTGTCTGAGAATCTGGGATCCCTTCAGGGTTAGATGGCTATCTGATCCCGGGCTTTGTCCTGCTCCAGACATTCTGTCACACCAGGTTTTATTATGTATTATCTGAATACGGCGGAATACTATTAAGCCCTGCAGAGCATCGTTTTACATATGAAGACCACGTGGTAAAGAGAATACTTCCTATTAACTATGTAACTGTCCAGTATCTCTGCAGGAGCATATTGTCACTGTGGTTATTATTATTTATTATTAATGTGTTGAATTCGAACATCTGACACGGTTTAAACAGGCAAACTAGTAGTATTTATTAGAGCTGTTGTCTCCTCCAAGCAAGTTCTCATTGGTGTTACTTTCATGAGTGAAAACGTTCTACATCTGCAGCCTTCTAGGATTAATCCAGTGTTTTTGACAGCAGGGGGAACATAATACTTGTGAGCACCCCCGCATATTCACAACTTTGAAGTGGTCCGACCCGATCGAGATTGCTTGTTTGAACCTAATTAACACTTCCTGAACCGTTACTATGAGTCGACCGGACACCGCGCCGAAGAGGTCGCCGTGGCTGCGTTTTGTTCAAACCGATGGACAAAAGTTTTTGTTTGTACATCACAGCTCGACAACCAACATGGCATTAGGACTACAGCTAACTAGTATTCAAGAGAAGATCAACTTTTCGATTCTTTACCGAGGAAATTCACACGTTACGGCAGCAAGACGCAGTTAAATCTTAGTGGAAACCAGGACAAGAAATTGAAAAAATGTAAATAACGATAAAATAAAGACCTTGTATGTGTACATAAGGCATGGTGGATGAATGTACCCAAATTTCAGCGCTACATATTTTAATCCTTTAGTTGTTTCTTCAATAAGGTTTCAGAAAATGAAAACAAAAATGTTTATCAGTGTTTCCCGAGGCCTAAAATGACGACTTTAAATGTCTTGTTTTGTCCACTGCCCAAAGAAATAGTGTTTACTGTCATACAGGAGTTAAAAAACAGGAATATCTGTGTGTAAGAAGCTACAATCAGAGAATTTACACTTTTTCCTTTTAAAAATAACTCCAACCGATTATTCGATTATTGAAATAGTTGTCAACAGATTTAATAATTGACAGCTAACTGGCTAATCGTTCCAGCTGTAGTTATATCACCAAGTGTCCTGTGATTTAGAAGTCAATGAATGTAAACATCATTCAATTTAAGGAAAGAAACCGGAAAATGTTCACATTTAAGAAGCTGGAATCTTTAAATTCTTTAAAGAAAAATGAGTCAAATCTAATTTAATTTAATAGTTTGACAACTGATTGATTAGGCGCGGCAACTCCATGAAGCATCTAATGTAAAAGAAGCAGTATGGGATACATTTTGTGCCAGCAGGAAGTGAATTTGAATTCTTCATATCTGAATGTGAATCATTCAGTTTGAACCTGAATTGATCGGTTTGAATAATTGCTTTTAAAATCTGAATCTGAATGGTCTAATTTGAAATTGAATCTATTGGTTTGAATGTGTATCGATGTAAAATTGAAACTGTATTTCATTCAGTTGAAAAATGAAGCTCCTTAATTCAGTTTTACTTTTCAGTTTCACTTCTCTCCATTTCAATTTCAAATTCCAAATTCAGTTTTTTGTGCCACACATCCGGGGCCTGGCGTCGGGCAGAACTAGTCAAACACAGATGGGAAGAAGTCGGTTTTACGACAGCAACGCTCTTTACGTCGTCTTTGCCGAATGCATAGACATATATACGTATATATGTCTATGGCCGAATGAATGAACGAACGATAGTCTGTGGACTTTAGCAGCAGCAGCAGCTAACCATAGCTCAGTGTTTCATCCGATACAAATAATTACTGGAAATACCACGTGCCCAGTGGTGTACTGGCCAGCTGGCATACCGGGACATGTCCGGGTGGCCCGGCCCGATCACTCCGGTGCTCTCGATGTGTTTCAGTGAAACCGGTGTATTGTGCCAGTCGGTAGCACAACAGGTTAAACACATGTCTTACGTTTTATTCCTCTGGATCACATCGGTTCGAGTCCCTTCACTGTACTGAAAAATATCTTTTATTTTGACCAGCACGTTTGGTTTTGCTGTCTGTAAGTGACACTGACATGATATAGACTTTATTAACAAGTGATGTTAACTTTTTTCGGCAAGGTCGTCTTTATCTAAGTGGGCCGACGCGATCACTCCCGGCCCCCGGCGGCCGGTGTTCAGTTTAACTGGTGATATTTGCCGTCTATTTAGGCTCCAGATGTTCCGCTCGCAGATTTGTCCCGACCAGACCTGTGTGAAGATAAAGGTAATAGATAAAGACGACGTTGCGGAAAAATGTCAAAACCAAACGTGCTGGTCAAAATAAAAGATATTTTTCAGTACAGTGAGGGGATTCGAACCGATGTGATCCAGAGGAATAAAATGGCAGGCGTGTGTTTAACCTGTTGTGCTACCGATTGGCACAATACACTGGTTTCACTGAAACAGATCCAGAGCACAACTTCAGGCTTAATTCGGGTTTATTCACTGAAACACACACAGCAGGACCAGCACCCTCCCCCATAACAACACGCAGCATAAGAAACTGATCAGATCAAACTGATGTGATGCTGCGTGGATGGCGAGGAGGAGGACTTCGCAGGATTGTAGCGTTTTGGCCTGGAGACCAGCCGCCGGGGGCCGGGAGTGATCGGGCCGGGCCACCCGGACATGTCCCGGTATGCCAGCTGGCCAGTACACCACTGGGCACGTGGTATTTCCAGTAATTATTTGTATCGGATGAAACACTGAGCTATGGTTAGCTGCTGCTGCTGCTGCTAAAGTCCACAGACTATCGTTTGTTTATTCATTCCATAGACATATATACGTATATATGTCTATGCATTCGGCAAAGACGACGTAAAGAGCGTTGCTGTCGTAAAACCGACTTCTTCCCATCTGCGTTTGACTAGTTCTGCCCGACGCCAGGCCCCGGATGTGTGGCACAAAAAACTGAATTTGGAATTTGAAATTGAAATGGAGAGAAGTGAAACTGAAAAGTAAAACTGAATTAAGGAGCTGAATTTTTCAACTGAATGAAATACAGTTTCAATTTTACATCGATACACATTCAAACCAATAGATTCAATTTCAAATTAGACCATTCAGATTCAGATTTTAAAAGCAATTATTCAAACCGATCAATTCAGGTTCAAACTGAATGATTCACATTCAGATATGAAGAATTCAAATTCACTTCCTGCTGGCACAAAATTTATCCCATAAAGCAGCCAACTTGGACAAAATTATTGATCCGTTAAAGTAAGAAAAACCCACAGTAGTCACTGAAATAACTTGAAACTGACAAAGTAATGAAAAATAAAAACTGTGTTCTGATCATTTCAGTGTAAAATAACCAGGTTGGAATGATTTAAAATGCTGCGAATTCTAGCTTTTTATGATTTATAATTCAACTAGGCTAATAAGGCTGCAGGTGGAGAGCAATATGTGCACTGTGGAACATTTTGTTGAGATAATATAAAAATAGTAGATAGTCTTTGGTGTTGAGACGCCGCTACAGTGGATTATATTTAACAAGCATTCACAGTATTCCATATATCTGCCCTTTACCGGCAGCATTATAAATACGTCTGCATGCGTCTCCATGCTTTCAGTGCTACAGTATCGAGCTAAGTAGGCTGCACGTGCTGCACGTCCTCAGTCTGTCTTGGAGGCTTCCCCCTCCCCTCTTGTTCCTGGATCGCTGCCATCGACACACACGCACACACACCCACCAACACAATCTCACACACACACGACTGGCCCAGTTATCTACAGGGAGGGGTGAGCAGCTGAGATTGAATAAAGGTAGGAGAGAGAGAGAGGAAATTGTTAGCAGAGACAGTTTTCTGCAGATGAGGAGTGTGTGGAAGGGTGCTTTTCCTTCAGAGCAAATTGCATTGAGGAAGCTGTTATGCTTCCACTTTTATGAGGATATTTTTAAGCTAATTAGGAGCCCAACCGCTGCACTGCAACTTGTATTCCCCAGCACGCACAGACAGACTTCATCCCATCAGTGGCTGCTAATTTAGCCAAAGTGAGACGAGGAAATGAGGTTCCTGCACTGTGTGTATTGCAGGTGATGAGTTGGCTGTCTCTGTAGAGCCACATAGAGGAGCTTTGAACTGAGAAAGGAGGTGAGATAGAGGGGAAGGAGGGGAGGGGAGGCGAAGGGAGAGGTGGTGTATGCCTGCCTGTTCCAGCTTTGAGGTATTGTGTGTCATCTCTCTGCACTCTCCACTGCAGCCGTCTGCTGAATAGTAATCAGTGACACCAGGATAGAAGAGGGGGAAGCAGGGAGGCGAGAGAGAGAAAGAAAGATAGCAGAGAGACAGAGGGAGAGAGAGAGAGAGAGAGTGAGGAAGGCGAGACATGGGGAGGGAGGTGGAATGCCAAGCTGACAATCCTGCTGCATTATCTGCCTGGTGGTAGAGCAAGTGTGAAAGGAAAGGAAGGGGAAAGGATAGAAGAGAGATCTACAGGAGGATGCTGAGGGGTTTCCAGGAGGAGTGAGATGTGAAAGCGATCTAGGTAAACGCGTTTATGTGTGTGTTTGAGTGCTGACATTAAGGCATGTGGCTGTGATGAGGGGTGTTTTGTGGCTCGTAGCTCTGCTTTAAAAGGGAGTTTATTCTGAGCAGGCTGCGCACGTGCGAGCGTGGCCCTGGGTGAAGCATGCAAAGGAAGATCCAGCTGGACGGCGTTTGATTTTTATCTGTCTGACATTGACCGTCTGCTGTAAGTGTTTGTGGTTGTAGCTATCATTTAGCCGAGATGGCAGATACTGATACTGATATTTGCCTTTAAGGTTACAGCAGTTTTTCTCGTCTTCTTCCTCTAAGAAATCCTCTACAGTTGACAAGAGGCAACAACCAGTACAGTCTGTTCCAGGTCTGTGTGCTAGATTGTTGTGAGCAGTTCCTGGTTTCAGGATGAGTTTTTACTGACCCAGATACTAGTGAAGGCTGTTTAAATGCATTAAAAGCAGCATGTGGCTGAATTAGAAGCTGCAGTGGAACCTGTCACCTTGAAGCCACCTATGGATCAAAGTGCTGCAGGATCAGACACCTTGCTGGAATTTCATTTTTTTTCCATCAGCTCTGTTTTGCGTATTTCTGACACCCAGAAGCACTACTTTAATCAGAATAATAGAGGCTTACCTACATGTCAGCATCTGAGGGAGGGAGTAGAGTTGAATGGGAGCCCTAAGGGGGTCAGGAGAACCCAGAAGAGACGCCTCCAAGCCCTGCCTCTGAAGCTGGGCGGTGCACCCACGGGCTAATCTGATCAGTGACCCTGGATGGAGATATTTCCTAGTCGTGTGCCACGCCTTGTCAGCCCGGCTAAGCCTCTGCAGACAGCTGCCTTACCCAGCAACCCTGTCTTTAGTTCAGATGATGGAACAGGATGCCATTAATACCTCTGGATATCAGTGTCTCGTTTTGTCTTCTGGTTGGACAGGAGAGAGGAGAGGAGGCTGGAGCAAGATGAGTGATCCGGTAGATATCTATGGTTCAGCCCCTCCGGCTATCAGTGTGCTCTCATGTTACGGTCACAAGGGTTCATTCATGGTTTGTTGTGAATCTGTCGGGGCTTTCAATGAAGCAAAGAAGAGCGTTTCTCCTTGGTTTCCTGAAAAGCATCAAGCCTCTTAAACAATCCAGTTCCTTGTGTTCTGAGAACTTTAATTACCAGAATAAATTAGGTGCAGTTTATTAAATATTTTATATTTTTAGCATAAATTTCTAGGCTGACAATCATGTAAAAGCTCATATATCTCTGTTAATAGTAATTCTTTTTCTCTCTCTGCAGCATTTTCAGCTGGCTTTGATCGACTCCAATCTCTGCACTTTGTCCAAAGCTGAAAGTAAGTAGCATCGCTCTGATTATCTCAGCCCACTTGGATGCCGGCCGTACGCTGCTGTGCACTCTAGTCTGAGATCTGATGCGCCACCTTGTCAGTGATATATAGCACATATTGAGAGGGCATAGGAATATTTCTATAGAGCAATTTCTTCCTCTCTGCTGCTGTTTCCCTGCTGACTCTGCCCAAGACTGGGGTTGCCTAGGAGACAGCACAAGGAGAGCGAGAAAGAGCTGGAAGTGCTTGCAAGCACATTGCAAAGACACACTGTGATTTCAGATTACATGTACACTCTGGAGAAAGTGTCGTACTCCCCCTCCCATCTGTGCTCCATACTGTTGGCAGTCTGTACCCACTGAGGTCCATGGGGTAAACATGTAATATCCCACATCTTTAGTAAAATCTAATTCTTCTCTTCTCTGCTTTCCTTTTCCCCACAGTCCAGTTCCACATCGCTCATTTGTATGAGATCCAGGTAAGCAATGAGTTTCCTTCCTATGAAATATTTAGCTTGATGTTACAGCTCTAAATGTTAAGCACTTCTGGAGCTTAAAACATTTTTTAAACCTTCTGAACCCACAAATCTGCTGGCAGGTTTGAAAGCCGTGTTTTCGTTTTTAAAAAATACCAAAATTAAAGCATTTATTTGAGCCAGAAACTGAAAAGCAGATATTCAACTTTGCAAAGGTCAATGAATGTATGATGTATGATGCATGGTTCTGTAAGGAAAATGGCCAAAATAAGCTTAAAATTAGGATTTTTCATCAAAATCACTTCAATTAGTTTTCATTAGATATTGTGTATAAAAGAAAACCAACATAAGAATTCTGCACTCCTCAGCGCATCGGGTACCCCTTTTCCACCGAGCTGGTTCCAGTGCTAGTTTGGAACCAGAACTTGACTTAGCATCAGTTCTTTGTGTTTCCACCACCTAATTTGCGGCTCCAGGTGCCAAAAACCGGAGCTTAGCAAGAACCAAGTCTTTGCTGGGCCAGAGCTAAGAATCGAGTGTGTCAGGGGACCAACGATCTACGGTGGGAAGGGACACACAAGTGGTAATTAGTGTCCTTTTTCTCCAGGACGTCCCTGGTCTGATCACAGATGTATTGGAATGACTGCTGGGACACACGGAAGTTTACCACAAACTGTTGACATGAAATCCGGTACAACTGTGTCCCACCAGTAGCGTGATCACAGATGTGCCCGGGCAACAGGCGACCTCCATCTCTCAATCAGCTTTAAGACCATCTATAAGATAAACATAGATATTATCATCAACTTACTGTGATTAACTGCTATGTAGTGGATGCAAGCATAGTCATTTTATGGTGATGCAATGGCGTGGCTCTAACTTGGCTCCTTGCCGAAGGAAAAGCAAACAGGTTCTTTGGAGGAACCAGATTTGAACCAACTAAGCATCAGAACTAGCTCCTGGTTCTTCTTGGTGGCAAAGGGGTATGGAAAGCCAGGATTCATTCACCTGCAGCCAACAGTCAAGTGACAAAAATTCAGAGATTCAGAAATTCAAAAGCAAATTAGAGGCAAAGAGAGGAAAATAAAACATGTTTGATCTCTAAAATAAATTCAGCATGGCTCAAAAACTATACAGAGGAGCAAGCTGTTGGAAGATACATTCAGCATGGTGAAACATCTGTAGTATTCAAATCACCATTTTTTCTAGTATTGGAACACCCATGGGCATAAATGTTGTACATATTAATTCCTTTTTTTGTGCAACAAATAACCAAACAAATTCAACTTTAGCTTTTTCTTTTTATGTAATTTACGACATTATAATTTGGTTGTGTTGCATAAAAGAGATTACTCAAATTTCTCTACTTCTGTCTGTGGTTATGCTGTTTCCAATAAGGTGCAGGACTTTATGTTGCAGTGAAAAATGAGCTTACAGTGAGTGAAAATATGATGGTAGCAGAAAAACACAGATAACATGTTTGGGGTTCAGAAGGTTAAGTAGTGCAGCATGGTGCTCCCTTTCTGTGTGATAAAGGTTCATATTTGTTTTTCTCTGAATGCTCTTGAGCAAATGGGTGTTAGCTGTCGGCTCTCATGGTCTCTTTGAAGCTCTCAAGGACCTGTGGTTGCATGTTTGAGGAAACAAAGTTTAGAATCACCGAGCGATAATTTATCTCGCCTTGACATACTCGCACACATGAGCTGTTCCCTTCCAGAGTTGACCAAGCAGCAAGTTGTCGGTGTCTGAATGAGGTTACAGCCTTTCTCTAATTTTAAATTGTGTGTAATTGTGATATATTTTTAACCCTGCTGGTCATAGCTCAGCATATTGCAAAATGCACATTGGTCGTTGGTTCTTGGTCGTGGTCCTCGAGCTGTTTGCGAGGTTGCTGCTAGCAGGGAATGCCGTTGCCATGGGGATGGGATGTGCAACTGGTTTGGTGGGAAACATCCACATGAATGCCTGGACCCAATGTTTCCCAGCAGAACTTTGCACTATAACAAGGTGATCAGTGACATTTACTTGACCGATCAGTGGTTTTAATGTTGTGGCTCTTCAGTCTATAGGTCCCCTGCATTGCTGGGTTGAAGGTGTGTGTGGAGCATCCATGTTGTAGAATTAACTGCTTATTCACAGCAACATCTGTATTTTAATCATCATCTTCTGTCAGAATCGGCTTTATTAGCCAAACATGAACAAGCAATTTAAACTCCCACACTTCAAAGTCTTCACTCCATGTGTTTCATGAGTCCGTGCAGACGTGCATGTGTTGTAGTTTTCTTCTAGTTTCGAGTAAATTTTAATTGGACTCGAGGGAACACTTGCCCTGCTCTTCTCTTTTTATCTGGACTACATGAAAAGCTCGCGTATGGATGAAGTATATCGATGTGATGTGACATTCTGTCATCAAGCTGCTACTTGCGGTTGCTGTAGGTTCCCTAATTGAATCTGGCACTTTTATTTCATTATGACAGTCCTGGCAGCCAGTCCACATTTTCAGCTGCGTTTGCCAAAGGAAGTTGGCAAGTATTCTCAGCTATGGCCACATTAAACACCAAAGTCACTTGTCGCCTGTCGTCCTCTGATGTTAAAGTGCCTGTGTAATGTTTCTTCCTAAGCCTGCCTGCTGAATGTTAATATAGAGGATGCTACATCAGCATTCGTGATTCAGCTCACTATCAGAAATACTCAGGTTTACCCCAGTGCTCTGAATAAAACTGGAAGACATGACTTTATTCGTCTTGCAGTTGTAAATCCCCCTTGAGCATGGGTGAAAGGATTTGATTGGCTGGCACATGTCCAGAAAAGTTGTTTATGAATCTACTTTAAATATAGAATGTGTAAGGTGCATTAAACTGCACCTTACACATGTATGCATGTCGACTTTCTTCACATATTCACCCAACCTGTGGAGTTACTAACACTATTAGTTATTCAGCACTGAGTCATTAGCTTTTTCTCACAGTTATAAATCAGACCAGCTCAACATTAAGTTAAAATTCCTTTTTCTTTGATGGTAAGTTATTATTTTTAATAACCGGGAGGCAGGCACCCCGGTGGGTTTTCTGTACAGCAGAAAATTGATCCCTATTCCTACTATAGTGGTAAAAGCACTCAAAAATGTCCTTTTAAGAAAAGCGCAACACATATATAACTAAATGACGAGACTGTCAAAAAGTAACGCTGCCTTTTTCTGCAGAAATCTCTTTTGGACAAAGTATTGCAAAAGCAGAGACTTGGTGCTTACGTTCAGCTTGAACTAGGGATGCACAGATCACAAAACTCACAGTTCAAGTCGTAGCTTAGCTTTTGAGGAACAGAGTGGATTACCGGTATTTTTTTGGATCAGCAAAGACAGGTTGAAAGTAATAGGACAAATCTCATGAAGCTTGGTGGAGAGGTGGAGCTTTCTTGATTAAATTTTGGTGTGGATCTGTGTCACTTTCATTAAAACTGCAAAATTTCTGAGTCCCCTAACTACTAGCAGCAAAATGCTGTATTTCGCTTTGATGGTTACACTTCAAAGTTAATCTGCCGTTCACATGACTTCCAAACCGTGGGTGGGGGTCCGTCCAAATCAACTACGGCCTGTTGAACACCTAGTGAGAGCTGGATTATTGAACTAGTCCGGTTGACGAAGGTTCTGGCTGCAGGAAGGCTGATTAAAACATGGGAGCTAGCGATGTCTGCAAGCTAACCCTGCTAGCACGCTGTAGCTCATAGACAACAGGTTGTGCAGTGGCAAAATGTTCTGGGTAGAAAACTTGCTCCTAAGTTTCTACACATAGACGTAAATAAATCTTCTGACTGTAGGTGATTGTGTCTGTGTGCACTGATTTGAGGGACAAAGAGGCAAAATATAAAGAAAGTTGTTTTCAAAATGCCTCACTTGCTGAACGATTACTTATCAATAGACTCTACACTTTACTGATGTTCCCTAAATGCCTCACAGGTAGACTACCGTAGATGTTAACCAGTCAGCTGTGCGTGGAGAAGCCTCTGGTCTCCACTTGGTTACAGCCATGCAACAGCTCAGACAGCTGTTGGACCAAAATTAATTTGAATAGAGTGAAATGAGGCATCTTAATTTCAGATTTGACATTGAAACCTAGTATGTTTATTCTATGAGCAGTGTTTTAACCATTGAAGGGTTCAAGATAAATACAACAGCAGGAACCATTAAACCCCTATTTTTTTCTGTCATTGGTTTGGACATAACTGTCTTCAGAAAAACCTTTGAAGAATTAGTGACTGATTAGTTATAGCCCCCTGTGCTTCTTTGTTAGTAGGAATCTAACAGTGTTCTTCAAAGTGTCCTAATATGAGAATATACCGGACACTTCTGTTGTATTGAAACAACTTGTTTTCAGGACTGATTGGAAATTCTGACACCAAGAAAAGGCTCTTTCGCCTGCACTCAGGAGTATAATCTCAACATAAACATGTCCAGATGACAGAGTTTCAGTGTTTTACTTGAGCCTTTAGCCTTTTCATTGAGTCTTTAGTTGAAGTAGCTGCTATGAATTGATCACGCGAGTCGAGCAACTGTTCAGATATTCTGGCGTATCGATGTTTGTCGTCCGGCCCGGCTCTGGCTTGATGACAATTATTAGTCGGAACAGGAAGGAACCACTAAGAGCCCCTCTCATTTATGTGCCCCGAGTGTCAATGTTTGCCCCGAGGTGTCTTTATTGTGTGCAGACAGGAAGAGTCCAGGACCAGACTGTGTGTGTGTGAAGCAGTGTGCGCAACCCTGCACAAAGACCTGTGGGCATTTGGAGCTTTAAAGTGTGTAGAAATGGGGGCGGCTGGTTTCTAAGAACTCTTGTGTTTGAACTGATAAGGGAACATTCAGCCTCCACGTATCGGTCCAGACCCAAGGTCAACAAGGTCAGCAAGCTCAAACAAACTGCAGCTTCACCTCAGACCAGACAGCTCAGGTTTCCTCAAAACACAAAGCCTGCAGTGCACTTAATGCACACATACATTTAAGTGCAGACGCGCACACTTAGCGCTGCCAGACGTGTTGAGTCTGGCCTGTCCTTGTCTTCCTCGCCGACCCTCCCCCTTGAGTGTGCGTCTGGCCGGTCATTACGAGTGTGAGGAGGTCTTTAGACTCTTTGTGTCCGTCCAGATAGAACCATAAAACACTGTCTGGCTTAAACAACCCTCCTGTCTCTTGTCTTTCTCTTCCCTGCAGAAGAAATACAGAGCAGCGAAAGAAGCGTATGAAAGTCTGTTGCAGACGGAAAATCTTCCTGCACAGGTGAAGGCGACCACACTGCAACAACTAGGTGAGTGTCTCCTGCTCATACAAGCCGATGCCCTCATCTCATCGACATTACTCTGGCTAAAATGTGCTTATTGGCATTCTGTAGCAAGATCTACGTAGCTTGTCGGCAATTATGCATCACAGCAACATCTGTATTGTTTCACATGGGGATTGCAGTTTGCTGTGTGCTGAGCGTTAATCTTGCTTTGTTTGTCTTCTGCTACTTTTCTACCTATTCTTTCAAAGTGCAGGTTTGAGCATGTGCGCCGCCACAGAGCATTGTTTTTTCTTGTTCCCTTCCCCCACCTGTGGTTTTAGACATACATCTAAAGTTATTTTGTTAAATCTCAGGATGCAGGAAGCAAAGCGTAGCGTGGCTTTGTAGAACCACTGTGGAGGAGTTCAGATGGTGCCGTTTGAAACATGTCAGGCTGTTTTTATTGAAGAAAAAGAAGCTTCGTTTGTTAATCTGATCGTTGGTTCAAGGCAGTTAAGCGGAAAAAAATCAAGTCGTAGAGTCAGTTTTGTTGATGTTATCTGTCTATAGATAAGTTCACAGCAGTAGATCTAATTTGCATTGCGACAGCTGTAAGGGTCAAACAGAGAGTCCCTGCTTTGACTTGTCAGATCTTGGTCCACTGACTCACCAGTTTGCTACAGATCTGTAAGTTAAGCTCATCTATGTCCTCAGATCATCTACGCAGTTTGTGTGTTTCTCGAGGGAGTCAGTGGTGGAAGAAGTATTGCATGAGGAAAAAGTCCTGCATGAGAAAAAGCATTTTGCTAGCAACACAATGTGGTTAAACTCCTGGTTTGGTCCCTCTGACTGATGCTTTATTATATGTGCCATCATTGTACGATTAACAGTGAAGCTTCAGTGTGTCAGCAGCAGGTTACTACTGGAGCTGCTGCAGTTTAAACTACTTTATATCCAGTTATATATACAGGGACAGAAGATAAATCTCAGGTCTCCAAATATGTGAGAAGTTGTGGTGGAACTGTTAACAACTCATACACATCTGAAATGTGAACCGACAACACACCGCTATTTGTGAGAAGCCAAAAATGTTAGCAACCTGGTTTAATCTTTAACTACTTTTTGTACTTTAAAAGCTTTTTATATCATCCATTGTGTCAAATCTTCATTTTAAAAGCAATGAAAGCTGTCAGATAATGTAGTGAGGTAGATAATCTGATATTTATCCTTATAATGTGGCGTGGAATCATGAAGTAGCACTGAATGAAAATACTCAATTGAAGCACAAGTACCACAAAAAGGTACTTGAGTTGAGTAAATGTGTTTTCCGCCACTGATATGATGCACAGGGACGGCTAAGACCACAGAAAGTGCTCAGAAAATGCAAAGAAGTGCTGAAGATCACTTGTTTGGTCTTTTAATCTCTTTAAATTTGTCAAAATAGGAAATTTATGAACACAAACTCACACAAATCTAATTTTGTAGTCTGTTTGAAAGTCAATAATATACGTTCAGGCTTCAGGGCATGAACAGAAAAGTTCTGTTATTTCCTGAAGTACATTAAATACTCGAAGCTGTGTTGATTTTCCTCCACATCCTACTTGAACATATAATTGCAAGACACTTGTTGCTAAAGTACTAAACAGATTGGGTTCTTGATTGGAAGAGTGGAGTGTGTCTGATTGGCCAGGAGACTGACATTTGGTATTTACATAGCAAAGAAATGGAGAAGTTCATTTGCCTGGTTTGCCGCTTCTGCAAGTATGCGACCATAAACACTTCAGTGAATGTAATAATGACATATATTTCCTTTAGGCACAAAGCAGGGTTTTTTTCCTTCCTCTGATATTGCCAGATTTCAAACAATCTCTGCTATGTTTTTATGAAAACATGCGTCTTCTGGCAGGATTTTATAGTGATATACATCTACAAATATAACAATTATGTTTTACCTTGATATAAATATACATTATCTGCAAGTATTATGTTAAATGATGGAAGATCTGGATAGCTGGGATGACAGTAAGCTTAGTAATAGCATGGATGGCTCTTGTAATGATCAAGATAAGAACTTTAAAGTAAAGTTTGCAAAATTAGGCTGAGAATGGCCGAGGGCTCACTGGGTTAATGTGGTGTCCCATAGTCTCCGGTACCCCTTTTACCACCAAGCTGGTTCCAGTGCTAGTTCGGAGCCAGTGCCTGCCTTAGCACCAGTTCTTTGCGTTTCCACCGTCTAAGTACTGGCTCCAGGTTCTAAAAACTGGTGCTTAGCGAGCACCAAGTCTTTGCTGGCCCAGAGCGAAGAACCGAGTACATCAGGGGCTGGGGGCGGGGTTATGTTGACCAACCATCAATGGTGGAAAGGGACACACAAGCAGTAATAAGTGTCCTTTTTCTCCAGGACGTAACTGGTCCCATCACACATGTATTGGAATGACTCCCAGGACACACAGAAGTTTTGCACAAACTGTTGATGCTGAAATCCGGTACAATTGTGTCCCACAAGTAGCGCGATCAAGGATGTGCCCAGGCAACAGGCAACCTCCACCTCGCAATCAGCCTTAAGACCATCTATAGAGATAAACATAGATATTATTAACAACTTATTGCATTTGTTTAACTGCTATGTAATGGATGCAAGCGTAGTTGTTTTACGGTGATGCAATAGCGTGGCTCCAACTTGACTACCTTCCAATGGAAACGCAAACAGGTTCTTATGAGGAACGAGATTTGAACCAACTAAGCACCGAACTAGCACCTGGTTCTTCTTGGTGGAAAAGGGGTATGAGATAAAATATCGATCACTTCTTGGGTTCACCTCCAATATTTCAATATTTGGCCGTTTGAAAGAACCGCCTGGCGTCTTTTGGTTTTCCTGTATTCTTCTTGAAGTATCCGTGTTACTGACTGATTGCTAGTTAAACTTGCTAGGTAGCTTATTTAGGGTTTTCAGTTGGTCCATGAACAATAAAGGCAATGAATTTGTGTGCTCAGAAATCTGTGCCTTTCCTGTGATATGGGACAATTTGATAAACAAAAATGGCCATTATACTTGAGTCAGTGAAACAAAACCATTTAACAAAACTGGCCTTTAAAAGAAAAATTATTGAGAAGTCAGAAATTCATTTATGCAGTAAAATCCGTCATGATAGTGTCAAGTTTTAAATGATTGTCTTTGCACAATGAGGGTAAAGAACACTTATATGGTACCAATAGATGTTGCTTGTAAATTTCCAACCCAGTCGCCCTACCAAACTGTAGTTTAAAAATCATTTAGTAGAATGCAATAACACAAAGGAGCTCTTCGAACGTCCATTTCAGGAGAGAGGTGTGTAGGAGAGGGTCTAGCACATTCCCAAGTTTCCAACAGATTCCTCAAATACATATATTTGCAACGTTTTGGTGCTAGATGAGATGAATTTTTGCAATTTAGACAGTGTGCAGGAGTCCGTTTGAAACTTCTGGAAAATAAATACGATAAAAAATTCCTCAGATCCAGTGCAGGGTTGACCTAGAGCTGCTTTATTTGCAATACACTGGCGGAAACCCTGAGAGATGATGCTCAAGATAAAGCTTTAACCTTAAATCAGATCTGAATTTATTTATTAGATGGTAATTTCCTGCACTGGTTGCTCTCAAATTATAATCAGCTTCTGTACGTGAAACTAAAAACAAAGCATAAAAAGGGGGATGTTTGTTTTGGTGATAATTTATTAATCAGGGTTTATCCTCACCTTCAAGGTTACACCTCTGACAGTAGCTGCGGGGATGTTAGGTTTACACTTCTTTGTGCGTTTTCCTCTGCAGTCTGCAGACAGACTTCCATTTTCTCCTCCTCCGCTGCGCAGACAGAAGCCCCCCCACCGCCTCACCCAGTTGTAAAAACCATTCCCAGTCTAGCCTGCTGGGGTTGTCATGGTGACCTGCGGAGCTTGCCACAGGTGTATAGGAGAGTAAACTGGGGAGGCCCGTGATTGCTTGTCTTCCTGAGAGACGGCGTATTTGTTGGAAATTGCCCATTACTGCTTGGCGTGCGTCTGGGTGTGTGTGTGTGTGTGTGTGTGGAAGCGGTTGGAAAGCAGGGAGGAGTTGTTTGTGAAGGCGGCTTCGTATGAGACCTTTTGAAGTGTGTGAAGAATGCCACCTCCTCCTCTTTGTCTGCCTCTCCGGTTGAAGCCCCTTTGGAAAGACAAGCCATTTGTTTTGTTTCGGTCCATTTGCACATCAGACGATCTTTCCTTTTTCATTGCACCGTTCAGTCTTCAGGTTCAGGTGTCCCGACTCCCTCTCGGCTCCTCACTGTGTTGCTGCTCATGTCAGCTAGCTTCGGTTTGTTGGAGGTGTTTTGAAGACTGACCCCTGATCTCCCGCAGGCTGGATGCATCACACGGTGGAGCAGCTGGGGGATAAAGGCACCAAGGACAGCTATGCCATCCAGTGTCTGCAGAAGTCTTTAGAAGCAGACCCCAACTCTGGCCAGTCGTGGTACTTTCTTGGCAGGTAAGAACAAACGAGGGTGTGAGTGTTGGCGTGTTTTGCTGGGCTGCACTTGAACCTGTCAGTTTCTGGGGTGTTTTCTGATTAGACTGTTTGTTTTAGTCAGAAGATATCAACCAGTGTGCCATGATAACCTCGGCTTCATGTGGTTGGTTGGATGTATTTGCTGGTGAATAATTCCCTGTTGATCAAATGGAGGCCCAGGATTGACAGTTCCCCCAACCATATCTCCCAGCCTATCAAAGAAATGAAAAATAATATTAATATATATATTTTTAAAAAGTAAAAACTTAAATTATTATGTTATTTGCAGCTTTTTCTGCACATATTTAATTTACGCTCAGTTTGAGAGTCTCAAATGCGCCCTGCTGTAATTTCTGGTCAGTTGAAGGAGGTATTTGTTCATCTTTTTTAGCGATCAGGTAGATTAATTATCAATATTTGGAACCAATTCACATGAAAAACTTGAAATGTTTTTATTTATGTTTTACGTAAACCATGAGAAAACAGGTTGTGAATTGGCGCTACATAAATAAAACTGAAATTGAATTGAAACGTGTGTATAATCAGAACTTTCGAATATTTATCTTTCTTTATTTGATTGTCTGTCACTCATGACAAGTAACCAATCAGATAGTGACGTGGGCAGGATGTTGCTTGATACCACAGCCGAAGTAGCACATTTTGAATTATTCATTTCATTGGGAATCACTTTTGGAAAATTACGAGACTAATAATTGGGGAAAAAAAGCTAAATATTGGATCCAATAACTGGTTGATCCCTAATACTGCACTGCTAATCCTGCCAGATGATCAAATCCATTTGTATTTGTGCATCCCAGTGGTCTTTGCGGCCTCTGTCCTCCTCCAGGTGTCTGTGTTTTCACTCTTCACCTGTCTCCTCTGTTGTAACCTGTAATTATCTCACCTATGTCTATGTTGGCTTTGAACAAGATGTTGTGATGCAGTGTATTTGTGTTGTCTTAGACGTGAGGTAGTTTCAATTTAGCTAACGCTGTCTGTCAAGGATTAGCCCTCCAGCGATGTTGATGTGTTTTGGAGGGAAACCTGAAGGGAAGGGGTGGATCTTTTTTCTTTGCGTTCTTATAAAACCCAGTTTACTCATGCCGGTTTCTACCATCCTACGTTCTCTGGCTTTAAAAGCTCAGCGGCATGTGTCAATCTGGTGTCCCCAACATATCTCTGTTCTTAAATGCACCCAACTTAAATGTGGCGGCATTAGCAAGGATGCTCAAAGCTAGTTCTAGTCAGAGCAGTACAGCACTCTCTGGTTTGGATGCATTAGCTGGCAATGTGTAGAAACAATTTTTGTCTTGCTGGCAGTACTAGAGCTGGCCCCTGAATTAGAACCTTGTCTGTCAAATTGGGTAAAGAGTCATTCCTCGCCAATTCACCAAGGGCATCCCAGCTGAGGTCATGGACACAGAGGGCCCGTTTTCAAAAATTCATAACTCTAAAAGTATTTGGAGTAGAGCTGTGGAATTTTTCAAGGTTCCATGGTTTAGGTAAAAGCTTTTGCCTGTTTATTTCAAGAAAATCCATGAGGGCCCTTGGTGAGTTGGCATGGAATGACTCTCAGGCTAAGTGACTCATTTGCTCGTAGCCTTTACTGTCCAGATCGACTCCACAGTGATGAAGGTCGAGGCAGAGAGAGACTGTTGTAAAGTTGCACAAACCAGGTCTTTATTTCCTAAATTTTAGAGCAGCAAACATGCTACAAAACATTTGAAAACGTACTATTTAGACCCTTTATGGCCGACCACTGTGATTTACTCCCTCTTGTCTGCTATGTTTTGATAATCTTACTTCTTTCAAACGCTAGTATCGCTGACATCCCACAGCACCGAACCTATTTCACCCACAGGTTACCACAAATCCCTTAAATGTACAGCTCAGCCAGCTACAGACGTCCCAGATCAGTGTCAGCGTATGTTGCTACGTGGATAAACAAATACTCGACTCTAAAAACCTGAGTCTAATCGGGGATTTTTGATTGATGCTTCAAAACACAGATGGTCAGGGAGCAGCCCTAAAGTCTTGTCCATGTGATCAGGGGTGGACGTAGTACGGTGGAACAACAGGAACACATTTCAGTGCATTGTTAAACTTGTCAGTAGTTGTTTAATTTAAAATTTTAATCTCTTTCTTCTCCCCTCTTGTCCGTCTCCTCTCCTCCAGGTGCTACTCCAGTATTGGGAAGGTGCAGGATGCCTTCATCTCTTACCGTCAGTCCATCGATAAGTCGGAGGCCAGTGCTGACACCTGGTGCTCCATAGGGTGAGAGCAGAACATGTTCTATGTATTATACCGAGGAGGGTCATGCATGTCACAACCTCACTTTAGTGGATGTTGCACTGAAAACAAAAGCAGATGCAGCGTTTACATGTACAAAAATGGAATGATCCTGAAATGAATATGAACAGGACTTTTACATGTGCCCACAGGTGCTACCACTGATGTTTCTACATACTACAGATATTTTCCGTCTCACATTTTTAAATAGTTTCCATACTTTTCTCCTCTCTTCTCTGTGGAAGCACTGCCTGCAGCTCAGCCGAAAAGTGACTGTTCATTGCTGCTGATACAAACATGGCTTCTCAGTTGTGCAGAAAAGTGCAGATTTTTTAGTTCTGTTTTTACACCGTCTGAAGCAAATGGTTTATTTTTGCAAAAGTTTAAAATATACCTGAAGGATAAAGAGATTTTGATGGAAAATAATGATTCTAGGCAAGTTTTCCATCACAGATGCGAAGTTAAATATCCAACAATCCTTTCTGTTTTTACCGTTTCTGGCCCTGATAAGTAGTGTCATATTTTTTAAAGATGGCATGTCTGTCAAACCTGTTGGTGGGTTTTGAGGTTCAGCAGTTTCTTGACATCAGGTTTAGCCGGGAGGGAGAAACAGCAGGTGTGTGGCTGATCTGTTTAGGTGTGGTTTGTGCTCAGGGCCTCAGTAGCTTTCCAAATGCCTCATGGAGATGCAGCAGCTGCAGTGCGACAGAGGACCTGGGGAGAGCAGCAGGAGAGTAGATCTATAGTTAGAAGTATGAAGAGCAGGTTATGTCTCTGGAGGATCTGTGAGATCGGTAACGCTCAGGCAGATGAGGGCCTAAATCCTGGATGTTCTCCTGTGTTTGCGCCGCCTGCAGGGTGCTCTACCAGCAGCAGAACCAGCCTATGGATGCACTGCAGGCCTACATCTGCGCTGTTCAGCTGGACCACAGCCACGCCGCCGCTTGGATGGACCTGGGAACCCTCTACGAATCCTGCGGCCAGCCGCACGACGCTATCAAGTGCTACATCAACGCTACGCGCAGCAAGGCCTGCCTCAACACTGCTGCACTCACACAACGCATCAAACTGCTGCAGGTGGGGCTTTTAGAGGACGCACCAAGCAGCGCCCTCTGTTAGATGTCGTGCAGTACTTTTGGTGTGTGTGCATTACAGTGCTGTGTTTATTGCCAAGCATTGCCAAAGCAATCAGCTTTTTTAAAATGCAGATTGTGCTTTTGTCATTTTGATTTCAGACCACAGAGATATGAATAATGATTCATATTGGTGTGTTTCTTCTGTCACTTAATTGTAAAGCATACCTTCATGGCATTGAACATTTCTGTTATTTTTCCGCTTACCTACCAGTAAGCTGTAGTCTCTGTAGTGCCTTTTATTGTTAAACCCAAGTTCAGCACTAAAGTTTGTTTCTTACACAATTTCTCCTAGGCTCAGTTGTGTAATCTACAGCCAGGTAGTCTGCAGAATAAGAGTAAAATGCTTCCTAGTATTGAGGAGGCGTGGAGCCTACCCATTCCTGCTGAGCTCACGTCCAGGCAGGGGGCCTTGAACACTGCACAGGCACAGCAGGTGAGATCCAGCTCATACAAGAGACGCCAGCCTCTTGGAAACTAATCGAACCACAAATTTATGAGGACTATTTACGCCGAGGCCTCGCTCCGATACTTTCAGACGTTTTATCCACGCCACGCGATATTGATGTTTCCAAAATTATGGTTTGCATCTGCGGCCAGTTGAAAGATAAAAACTGGATGCAGTTTGAAGGAATTGGAGCGAGGCCCATATTGCAATAATCTAATTGCCAGAGTGTAGCTGCCCTTCATGGTGCCTCTCTAGGCAAATGGCAAGTGTTAGAATTATTAAGCAATGCTACGAGGAACTCATTATGTCCCACAACTCTTACCCTCTTTGCAAAGACGTACAAATCTTGTGCGGTCATTGCAACGTACTTGGCAAGCTGCAAGGCTGAAAATGCATGCTTAATGGATGTAGTTTATTAAGAAGTATGAATGCATGTATTTGACACTCGTTTGTCTCAATTTAACTTCTTTAAATTTTTATTTTTTACCCGT
This sequence comes from Dascyllus trimaculatus, assembly GCA_024666655.1. NCBI lineage: Eukaryota > Metazoa > Chordata > Actinopteri > Pomacentridae > Dascyllus > Dascyllus trimaculatus. The sequence continues at coordinate 8,684,144 of CM045456.1, forward strand.
CACAACCCTTAAATCTTAGCTGTAGACTTCTGATTTAAGTGCAGCTCACCACCCCCATCATTACATCAGTTTAAGTCCTCTTTACTTTCCTCCTCTAGTTAGTTTTTATGTGGTTTTTGTCTATTATTACAATATTTAATCATCGTTTTTTTGGCTGCAAATAACTCCATTTCCATCCAGCCTCATCTACACGATCACCAAACACTAATACTGAGATTATTTTTTACTTCCTCCAGTATTAAAGTTGGATGTGTGATTGATTAAATGCAACCAAATACTGTCTTTAATTCTTAGTAGCTGTGTTTCCATAAAGTATTTGAAATACTGCGTAAGAAAACCAAGTTTTGCAGTGTTCTATTCTTGCTTGGGGTGGGTTTTTGACCTTTCCAGAAAGAGTTAATGCCTCATGATTGATAAAAACAAAGACTTTAGCTAGCATATCTTATCGGCTGTTTCCATTTCTTTCTTTGTCCAAAATGTGACCGACAGCAGAATATTTTTACGACTTCCCTGATTGGAATCTTCTCTGCATTTTTTTCTTGTAGGCGGTCAAAATTTTGTTTGATTTGTCTTCTTTGAGGTTGTTTAGCGGTCTGTAGCGCCACAGTCCGCGACGCTATGCAGTGTAGTTTGCTCAAATGAATTCACATTTTCTTTTTTAAACTGTTTTTCTCACAGTTTTATGGAAACATGGTTACTGATACTGCAACATATGACACAGTTTTGGGAATCAGAATGTGGGCTGTCTGCATGTTCCCTCCACTAATGCAGCCTAATGTTGCATTAGTTCACACCTTAATCAAAGTATGAATTACTCAGATTATGACCTTGATCCGCTAATCAGGTTAAGGTGTTAACATAATCCATATTTTCAACAGAGTATTGTCATACGTGCATTTTTTAAGTGCTCAAATTGCTGTGCATGTAAATGTGTAGTAATAAGTGTGTTCTTCAGTGTCATTGTGCACAAAAGTTTGGGTTTATAGCTCTCCGTCTTCTGAAGACATCATGTTAGGGCTAATTTTGAGCTTGAAAAGAAGCGCTGCTGGTGTTGTTAGTGAAGTGTGTCCTCACAAGCTGCGTGTCTGTGCTGGATTTCCAGGCCTGTAAGGGGGAGGGAGGCCAGTCTGCCAGCAATCACACAGACCCACAGGCCAGTCCTGCCAAGAGGAAACGCACTGCCAGCCCAGCAAAGGTACAGTTAAGGACACGGACGTCGCTTTTTCTGATGCATGGAAGTGAAAAATGTGAGCCATGGTACTCATTTTTTGTGTTACTTGCAGGGTGCTGCAGACTCGTGCCCCAATCAACAGCAAATCCCCAGCTGGTATCTAACTCCACAGAAGCTTCAGGTAGGAAAACCTCTTTCTGTTATCATCAGTATGCACAGAGTCTGTCCTGGTTCTGGCAGTGTTCTCAGTTCAGTGATGAAGCAGTTCTGAGTTGGTGTATTACCGGCTTACAGTGCACCCAAAGGGAATAGCATGTAGCCTCGTGAAACCTCCTGAAGAAGGCAGAGATGAAGAATGTATTTCCACTATGATCAGGAATTTAGGTCTGAGCAGAACCCCTTTCTGGCTACATTGCTGTTCACTGTGGGCTCATTTTTCACTGCAGTATGAAGTCCTGCACCTCTGTGGAAAAAGAACAACCATGTTTAGAAGTAGAGAGAACTCACAAGTGTCTACTGTGCAGTATTAAACAGTCAGAATGCCTTAAACATGATAACGAAAAACATGAAAGGTGAATTTCTGTGATTATTTATTTAACAAACACTGAAAAAACACCAGACACGACATGCACAGTTTTTCAGGTGTTGCCAGTATTGGAGATAAAAACAATGGCTCCATATGTTAAAGATGGTTTTTCACATTAGCTCTAGAAGGATATTTCACTGTGCTGCACCCATTTTGCTTTCATCTGTTACTTTATGTGCAAACACTGCTTGCAGCTGAGCCAAACATGGCTTCTCAGGAACTCAGGATATTTTTTTATAGAACGTCATTTATCTTTGGCAAAGTTCTGAGTGAGGCGTGTCAAATATTGTGATTTTGATGAAATTTTGCAGTTGTACGTTGAGATTAGATTAATTTACCTCTTGAACTGTCACATATGGTGCGTTCATAGACCCTGGGAAAGTTTATTCTTTCTGCCGTTTCCATTTTCCCTGCTGTCACCCAGCTGATCACAAAACTATGTTCATGTACCCCACATGTCAAATTCATTCAGATCATTTCTGAGCCATTTCACAAAGGAACATAATAGATCCATCAGGCCATATTTGAAGTCCAACATATTTTTCTGTAGCTTGTACAAACGCTGCTTTCTGAACATTTAAAAAAAATTACAAATGCATCTTAAATAAATGCCTCATATATCTGACTTGACAGCACTTGGATCACTTGCGGACCAACCGAGCAAACCTCAAGCCCCCTCAGTTGCAGATGCTGGAGCAGATGGAGAACCAGTTCTCTCTCATGCAGCAACATCAGCAGCAGGTAAACCTATACAGGACTCTGGTTTTATTGATAAGCGCTAATATACGAACACAATATGTTTTAAGGACAGATACGGGAAATCCCCTCTGCCTCTGTCTGCTTTGTAGCGTCTGTGTTGTTTTTGCTGTTTTTGTGCTACTGTTGCATTCATTGCACTACTTGTACACGTTGCACCGCTGTTTACCTCATTTCTCTGAATATTTTTGCTGTAGTATATTTGTGCATTTGACTTTTTATGGTACATTTTTTCACTTTAGTGCGTATTCTTTTACTCAAAGTATATGTTAAACTTTATTGTCCATTCGTATAATTTTCTTATTTCTTGTTTTTTTCCTCACTTAAGTGGTTATTTCTGCTTATTTATTTGTATTGTGGTGGTCACTTTACTCTTTCTGTTAGCTACTGTAACAACAGAATTTCACCTTGGGCATCAGTAAAGTCTTTCCTATAAGTTATTGATCACTTCGTTGCTGCTCAGTGTTTGGTTTGAATCTGTACCTTTATGTTTGTCAGATGAGGCAGCAGGCAGCAGCGGGTGGCCAGCCGAGACCCAGCCTCCCCAACGGTCCCTTGGCTGAGTCCTCTCCCCACCACGCCGGCCTCCCCCGCACCTCCCCCCTCAACCACACAGCCATCCGGCCCCCGTGTGTCACCCAGCCCACGGCCAACGGATCCTGCTCTTCGAGTCCTTCAGCGGGGCTGCAGGGACACCTGGACAAAAATCACACCCTGGGACTGGGAGGTGGCGGTGCGAGCAACGGAAACGTGCCTTACCCGCAGCAGAACTCTCTACCTCACAACTGCACAGCCGCCAGTCACCCCAGCACCAGCAGCACTACCAGTAGTCCCAGCCATGCAGACGAGACATGGAGGAGCCAACAACGCAACACTACCACTCAGGTACCAATCATTTAGCTGCCTTGTTTGTTTTAAAGGTCCCATGTTGTGCCCATTTCCAGCAAATTAATGAGACTCTCACATTTCCCCACAGTGCCTCTTTCAGTTTCTCAGCTTAAAACAATTCAGTTCAGTTTTATTTACATAACGTAAATTCACAACATATGTCATCTCACAGCGCTTAACATAGTAACAGTAACAGACCTTACAAATTATAAACAGAGAACAGAAAACCCAATAGTCCACAGTTGCTTTTGGATTCCCCATGAGCAAGCAGTCAGCGACCGTGGGAAGGAACCAGAAAACCCACTAAGATAGGGAGTGGGAGGGAAGAAAACCTCCGACAGAACCAGGCTCAGGGAAGGCGGCCATCTGCCTGGATCGGTTTGGATGAGGGGGGTGATGATAGCAGGAGAGGTTGGGGTGGGTATGGCAAAACACAGCAACGACCTTTCATTTTCACCTGTATAATTCCTGGTCTTACCCCTGTTCTAAACTGGCTGTTTGAGTGTCTTTAGCTTCAAATCAGGAATACGGCTCTCTTTGTGGTTGACATGGCAGCTGACATGTGAATGAGCTTGTGTGAGACCAGAGCTTTCTAGTGTTTCTAACTTGCATGGAAATATCTCTAAATTAATAGCACAGTCACTGTTTATAACTCCTGTGTTTGGTGAGCTTGTCAGACGATGTTGAAGTTGTAAAATCAGCCTGAAAATGGCAATGAAGCGACTGCTGGTTGTGTGTCACTCCCTATTTCATACTCGTTCTGTTGTCTGTCAAGAGAAACACAAAAATTTGGAAATGAGAACAGCTTTATTGAGAATTCAGCTGCATTAAAATACAGTATATGTGAGCACAGAGAGCAGGAGAGAAGCTACCAGACCTAAACAGATGAGTTTAGGTTACACATTAACCCACCCAGTGCTTGTTTACTGGTTTCAAGCTGCTCTTACAGTTCCACTGAGATTAAATGTAACTAACATTGAGTATTTTTCTAATGTTGTGGTGACATTACCATCAAAAATATAAGTGATCCACCAGGTGTTCAGTTCAAATGATGCTGGGAGTGCAAATGTTCAGCCAAAAGCAGGACCTTTGGTGAGCTTTAAGACATGTTAGCAGAAGCAGCTCTAGAGAGTAGCCCTAAGGGAGTATGATTATACAAAGTTTGAGCCGGATGACTGTTGGTTCGTGGTGATAGATAGATAAATAGATCCTTTATTTTTCCTCTTGTGAAAATTCAAGGTGTCCAGTAGCTCACACATGTTACATTTAGGGAAAATTAGGAGCAATAATATGCAAAATAATGCGGAAATTGTGCTTGTAGAAGAATTACGGTGCAAAATTGTGCTGGTATTTTACAATAAAGGAGAGTATTAGAAAGTCTAATTACAGTATGACAATAAAAATAAAGCAATATGCAAACAGAAAGCATATCTTAACCACAATAATATGGATGTCAAAAGGAGTAGAACTTGGGTCAAATTCTTCTAAGGCTATCTAGTTGTGGAGTCTTTATATCTTAACATTATACAACCATAAATCACACATAAAATGCGTTTTCACCATATGGGATCTTTAAATTTGTGCTTTCTCCATGTTTTGACTCTTAAGTTCAACACATTTGGGTCGTTTGAGTGTATTAAGAGTGATTCCGTGTGTCCTCGTCTCCATCCAGGGGCTTCAAAAAGGTCCAGGTTCACATTCGGCGGGTCCTAATGGAGAACCTCCTTTCTCCTCGTCCTCCTCCTCCCCTCAGACCTCGTTCTCCTCCTCTGGCATTCTGAATCAGGTCGGACATTCCTCTGGGCCCTGCACTGCCTCTTCCTCAGCCTCCTCTCTGTCCCCCACCTCCCCCCAGACCACGCCCAACCACTTGTCCTCGCCTCCCCACTCCGCTACTACCTCAGGGGTCCACACCAAAGACACCACGCCTTCAGGGGGCAACAACGGCAGCAGTGGTGCAGCTGCCACTTTGCCATCAGGTCCGGAGGCCGCCATCAGGCAATCCGGAGGGACGCCCCACAGTCCCGGCACCGCCCCCGCGCAGGGATTGACTAATCACGTCCAGCCGCGGGTGACGGACAGCTCCACCAGCCTGTCTCAGCCTGGCTCTCCTGCCCCCGGCGTGCTCAGTTCAGACAATCCTCAGCTCTCAGCCTTGCTAAAGGGAAAAGCCAATACTACCAGTAACGACGATAACAATAACTACAGCAACCACGGAGGGTCGTCCTCAGAGAAAATCAACAACGTCCACCCGGGTCTCCACGGTGCCGCCAAGCCAGCTTCAGAGCACTCGGTGGCGTCGTCGCCGCTCTCCGCCACCGCCACGCCCTCCCCACGCTCGGCAGACCCTCACGCCACCAACAGCCTCTCCTGCCTTAACAGCCCGTCCAACTCCAACAGCCAAGGGCCCGTCACCGTCAATGGGAAGGGGCCCGAGGACTCCCAGAGCCCACTGAAGGTGGAGCCTTCTGGGGGAGCTCACAGACACACTGTCCCTGCTGGTCTGGCGCCCTGGTCCTCGGTTTCCATCTACCCCAGCTCCAGCGAAGTGCTCAAAGCATGCAGGTAAGAAGTCAGTCAAGCTATGGGTATATATCAGGGCTGAAAAAAATCATACTGCAATTATTTAGACTGATATTGCAATCACCGTATGAGTTCTAATCTTAGTGGGAGTGGTCAGTTTTACACTCAAGACCATGATGTAGTTTTTGCTGCAGTGTGTACCAAATAGAAAACATGATTTGTAGCACCACAATGCTTCTTTCACATTTTATTTTTACAGTTTGCAGCTCCTGCAATATTTTGTCATATTGCGATATCAACAATACTTTGATTATTTGTTCAGCCTTATTATACCTGGTATTTAAAACTGTACTTTGTGCTTGTTTGTCAAAGAGCTCTACATATATTCCTTTGTTACGGTTGATAACTTCTCAATTCTTTACAATGACAACACAGGTATTCATTTAAAAAATAGTGAATTTGCAGACCTTTGAATTATGTTTTAAGTTTGAATATTTATTGTGTCGTTACATACAGTGACATAAAGCGAGAGTTCTTACTTATGTTTGTATTTAATCTACTTGTAATTCAGAGTTGACCTTTCTTAGTTATCGAACCTCCTAAAAACAGATCCCAAAATGTTCTATAATCACCCAACCAAAGATTTTCAAAGTCAACTAGTGGTCGTTAATTCAAACCATAAGTCAAACTAATTCTAGAAATGTTTTTTGGAGTATCAGCAAATGATTTAAGTTCCAGCCTTTAGAGAAAATGTTACAAGTAATTTTGCTGACACTGTGCTGAATATCAGGGAATCACTCCTTAAATCACCCCATACTTTGGATTTCATTCATACGACATATGAAATTGTTGTGTTTTTTATTCCTGTGGAGTTGGAGCCTCTTTTTTCCCCCAAAGCTGGGTTGACTGAGGCTTCCCTGAGCAATTAGTGTTTGATTGACTACTTGAGGAGAGCGCTGATAACCAGTGGCTGCTGTAGATGTCGTGGGACGGTTAACAGCTCACAGCTCATAACCGTTGATCAGAAACTGTGCTGCTGAGCGTTGTTAAGCCAGATGTGAACAAAACACTCCTCACACAAAGAGAATAACTGTGAAACTGAGCGTTTGTGTCGGTTAACGCTGCATTCGTATGTGTGAATCCATGTGTAGAAGTGAGTCATGCGTTGATTCTTTGCCACAGTTTGAAAATGCCATGACTTTTTGACCCCGTGCTGTGCATTCATGGTTGCATTCATTGTGTTTGGGTGAAAACGGCCGCTTTGTGTCGCTGAGAACAAACTGCACTTTTCACTTAGCCATCCTGAGTCCTGAACTGTCGGGCACTGGTGAAAAAAATGCTCCTAAAGGGTGTGTTTGGGGGCGTCCACGTGGATTTTGACTCCTGTGGCAGGTTGTCATGATTCTGTTAACTTGCTCTTGTCACTGAGCCTCAGTTTTCTTCCTGATGACCAGCAATCCTAATCTGTATCCTCTAGGTTTAGTCAAATTCCCATACATGAACCTCTTCTATCTTGCTTTAATTTAGAGTTATAGCCTCACCAGTGGAACCGTTCAGCCTCATTATTGTACAAGTTGGATGTTTTGGGAATTTCTGATGGCTATGATATCTTGCATTTGACAAAAACAACCATTTAGATGTCAGCAAACTGCTACAGGAATGGCCACAAACCACTGCTGTCAGATACATCTAATTAAAATCTCACTGTTAGCATCTTGCGCCGCCTGTTAGCAAACAGTGTTTTTGCTGGAATTTTCTTACCATTCTGTTTTTAAACCATGAGCTACAGAACAAACGTCTTAACCCACCAGAAAAGTTGGGGATGTTTTTAGAGACCTACACGGGTTCTTCTTTACTGTTGACGTTTAAGGCTTACTGTTGTCTCCAAGATGTGCCTTTTTGTCTGCAGCTGTAGAGGCCATGCAGTCTCAGCCATTTTCAAATGCACATGAACATTTGGACTGATTTTGTGCAGTTAGAGGCGGCAAAGTGCGCAGTGTTACGAACTGTTTTACTGAGTGCATTGTATGACAGAATTCAAACTGAATGAAGATTTCAACTGAGGGTGCAATGCATTCCTTTTTGCTCCTTGCTGTCTTGTGTACTCTGGTGAAATCACACAGTTTTGCAATGCACAATTTGCATAATTTGGCGCACCTGACATTTAGCAGATCTGTCTGTTAGTCTCTGGGTTCCATTCACAGGTAGTAAAATCTGTCTGTTCCACCTTATTTCCCTCTTTTCAATGTAATTTTTGGTCTCACGGCTGTCTGACCTGCTGAGCTGCAGTAGCTGAGTGAGGACTAGAGGCTTCTCTGTGCACGCCTGACTGGCGAACATCTACTGAGGCGTTTAGGGAACATCGGTAAATCGTAGCTTTGTAAAACAACCTGGGCTATACTTCCCGCTAAACTGCATGAGTGTCTGCGTGCACAGCGGTCACACTGCATCGTGAGCAACACTAAGATATGAAAAGACAATCATCATTATGTATTTATTTCAAAGAGTGCAGCCAAGACACTGCTGGGATCGGAGCTTTTTCCTGTCAAAGTATTGACATTCTGAATCTGAAAGTTACAAAAAGGCAGGAAAGGTTTGTGGCCAGCTAAGCAGCCGCCCTACTAAGGAGTCAGAAATTCATCTTTTATTAAAACTGAAGTCCTAGATCAAAAATATATATCACGTCTCCGCCTTTATGCCTGTTAACAGTCATTTACATAACGTTATCAGACCAGAAGGTGCCGCTAAAACTTTTGGGTGCATTTAAATTGTGTGATGAAAAAGTTAGATGCACCAGTGCAACTAATTTAAACAGTTAATTCTAAAATTGATGTTTACACTGTCCAAAAGTTACCTTTAAACTCAGGACTGTACGGATCAAGCATTAATTATTTACACGATCTTCGTCAGCTATGGATGTTGTAGATATTATTTCTTCAATGCTGCAGATGAATTAAAATGCTCATTGAAGGCCCACTATAACAGTGGTGGGCAATCCTGGTCCTCGAGGGCCCCTATCCTGCATGTTTTAGATGTTTCCCTCTTCCAACACACCTGATTCAAATGATCAGCTCATCGTCAAGCTCTGCAGAACCCTGATAACAATTCTGATCATTTGAATCAGGTGTGTTGGAAGAGGGAAACATCTAAAACATGCAGGATAGTGGCCCTCGAGGACCAGGATTGCCGACCCCTGCACTATAATGTTGAATACCCAGAGGTGGAGCTGTTTGCGAGTGTTTTTGCTGTTGTTGGGCGTATTCTAGGAAACTGTGAAGTTACATGAGGGAAACGTAATCGCTGTAGTTGTTGCTTGCAGATGTTTGGTTCTGCGTGATGCTGCAGATTTACAGCTCCTACCTTTACCTGAGCTGATAAACTCACTGATCCCTCTCCCGCTGCAGGAATCTGGGGAAGAACGGCCTGTCGACGAGCAGCATCCTCCTGGACAGGTGTCCCCCGCCGCGGCCCCCTCGCCCTCCCGCTCCTCCACTGCCAAAGGACAAACTCAACCCCCCGACGCCCAGTATTTATGTAAGCCTCGCCGCAGAATAAGTATTTAGGATGTTGTCGTGTGTTTTGTCGCAGTAGCTGTATCTTGGCTACGAGCTGCTCTTTATTGTGTTGATCCTCCCAATAAGCCTAAACGCTCCCGTGTCTCCTCTCCGACATGCAGCTTGAAAACAAGAGGGACGCTTTCTTCCCTCCCCTCCATCAGTTCTGCACCAACCCGGCCAACCCGGTCACCGTCATCAGAGGACTGGCAGGAGCACTCAAACTGGGTAAGAGATTTTGCTCAAAGTGCATTTCAGTGTCAAAACATATTAGATTTTTTTATCTCTACATAAGAGAGTGACAGCAGCTGCATTCACGGGCAGCTGGATGTTTGTCTTTTCCAGCCTCACATGGCTCTGTGGGTGTGTCTCTGAAATCATGGGAGGGAGGGAGTGTGTTCTGATTTGACATGTATGACAACAGCACCACCTGCAAGTGGAAGATGTTACTGCACAGAGAGAAGCAGCAGCCACAAATTAACAAACATCTGCGCTGCTTCTACAAATTGCCGCCCTGTTATGTAATGCTCTAATCAGACACATTGTTCGTTTTTTTTTTGTGAATTTTGAGCCACGCAACCTCCTGCCCTGCTCCCTTTAACCCTCGTCTTAATGCTGACCGCCTTGTTCTCGTCCTTACAGTTCAGTGAAACATGTTTCAAGATGATTTTATGTGCAAACAGGGAAAAAAGCATGAATAAAAACAGTTTCCAGGTGGATGTAATTTTAACCTCTTCTTCCTTGGCTCCTCTTCTTTCCTCTCGGCAGACTTGGGCCTGTTCTCCACCAAGACGTTGGTGGAGGCCAACCCGGACCATCTGGTGGAGGTGCGGACCCAGCTGGCTCAGCCCACCGATGAGAACTGGGACCCGAGCGGCAGCAGGAAGATGTGGCGCTGCGAGAGCAGCCGCTCCCACACCACCATCATCAAATACGCCCAGTACCAGGCCTCGTCTTTCCAGGAGTCTCTGCGGGTCAGTGGGAGGCGCATTCACACATTGCAGACACAGATTCTGGGTCCTGGAGAGCCGCCATGTGAAACGGAGTAACTGGAGTGTCTGTAACTGAACCATAAACCTCTGAATGATACGTTATGATGCACACTGAGCTTCATCTTCACCACTTGATAAATAATTATCAGTGTTTGTTCAAACTAAACTGTGCTGACGTGTGAGGATGTGCAGCTTAATACTGAAGTACATCAACACAGAAGCAGATATAGATATATAAAGTGAATTATTACCAAGACAAAATACAGTCTCTGACAACATACTGTGAATGATTCTTAACTGCAGAACTTGGTGGACTGAAATCGTTCCTGCTCCTCAGTCACTCACATGTTCTCTCTAAATGAAGCAAATGTGCCACAGTGCTCTGAGTGCTTTCTACCTGCCCACTTTATTAGTCCACATGAATTATAGATAAACGTATTTGCAGCACATTAACCCTCTGAAGCCAGAAATTTACCAGCCGGTTTGACAAGCGCACGTCTTTAAAGAGCTGGAACCATGTGTCAGAGCGAGCGGCTGTGAAAGCTGAATGTGTGACGCCATTCTCGGGGGAAGCTTTACCCAAAAAAGGTCTATTTTCTCCAGATTAAAAACTAAAAATTTGCAGCTCAACCAAGAAGCCATTAGTGACTCCAATGAGGATTAATGAAAAAACTTCAGGGACTTCTCAGATGAACTGCAGGCAGTGTTTACACAGAGCAGACAAATAATGAAATGATGTAAGTTTTTCCCCCCTGTATTAGTAGAAAACATATTGGACATGTTGATTCCAGGTTGTTTCAGATTAGTTAAATAGATAATCAAAGAAAATTCAACTTTTAACAATGTATGGCTTTATAACTGCGTCATATGCTACACAGAAGACACTTTTGAGTTCTCTGTATTTGTAGCCATGGTCATCTGGTTATGTTTCACTAAAATATAAAGTCCTGCTCCTCTATGGAAGCAGAACAATAATAGCTAGAAGTGGAAATAAGTAACATATTTCATCCAGTTTGACACAGAACACAATAAATCATAATATATATATATATTATTATTATTTTGGCTGTTCTTTTTTCATATGAGGTTTTTTACGATTATTTTCCAGACAAAACTGCATTTGACACGTGATTATTTCAAAGATCACTTGAAAAGACGAGTTGAAAATTGAAAACATGCCTTATTATCCTGTATTTTTGGGAACTTTTGGGGTTCAGAGTTTAAAAAATCTCCATGAAAATTGATTAGGCAACAACTCTGTTTGCCTTGAAGGGCTTTATTACAGACTTCTACATGGTGATGTGGTGGAAAATGTATAATTTGCACAATTTACATTCGACTTTTTGTCAATTTATTTGAAAAAAAACACAGCAATGCAGACAATTTGTTCAACCTGGTGTCAGTTAGTCTGGAGCCCAGTAAACATCAATAAGTTCCTCCTGCCGCCAAATATATTGGATTAATCCTGGAAGGCTGTAGATTTTCCGATTAGTGAGAGTTTGGCGCACACAGACCGACCAGTCCACCTGAACACTACAGCTCTACGTAACACCTGATGTTTAACTCATTGTTTTAATTGGTTTTTTTGCATTAGGAGGAGAATGAGAAGAAAAAGGAGGTGGAAGCAGAGGCAGGTTCCTCAGACAGGTGAGTTTTATCTGTCCATCTCATCAGCTTTAATCCCTGCGAGTGTGTTTTTGTTATGTTGCTAATGACGTTTTGCTCTCCGTTAGCATGATGCGGCGAAGGAAAGGTCCCTTCAAACACATCAAGTTCGGCACCAACATCGACCTCTCGGATGAAAAGAAGTAAGAAGTCTATCCACACAAGTATTTAGATCTTTAATCGGGGACGGTGAATTTCTTTACTGTCATGCTAATCTTTAACTTTTACAGGTGGAAACAGCAGCTTCAGGAGCTGTCTAAGCTGCCCGCCTTTTCCCGGGTGGTGTCGGCCGGTAACCTGCTGAGCCACGTGGGCCACACCATCCTGGGCATGAACACCGTCCAGCTCTACATGAAGGTTCCAGGGAGCAGGACGCCAGGTAGGCATGGAGACGATCAACACTGCCGTCTGTTTTGTCTTCTTTCCCCCCCACTCTTTAGTGATCGTACCTTCTTTTTGTAGGCCACCAAGAGAACAACAACTTCTGCTCCGTCAACATCAACATCGGTCCTGGAGACTGTGAGTGGTTCGCTGTTCCTGAGCCCTACTGGGGCGTCATCACAGACTTCTGTGAAAGGTACGACAAACGATTGATTAAATATGTTGCAGAGTTTACTTATTTCTTCAATTCTGGTTAATATTTTGGTTTTCAGACCTGAGTATTTTCATATTTTCACCCTCTTGGGTTCAATATCTCCAGAAATGTACCTACCAGAGCAAATCGAAGTGATCCACTGAGGAATGATGAGTGTTTAACATTGTTTTCTTTTCATTGTTCTTTTCAAGTACATGCGTGGGAATGTTCACTGAGGCAAAATAGGCCGAGTATGTTGTTAAATTTCAACATGAAGACAAAAGGGAAGCTGGGTTTAACTTGGCACATATATTGATGATTATATAGACGCATATACACACCATGTTTTGTGGTCCTACCAATGAGTCCGTATCACCATGTTGGCTGGTCAAAACAGCAAAAAACTGGAACCTAGATTTAAAATACTTTCTACACATCTAATTCTACTGATGTTACAGACCTCAAAAGTTGACCAAAGACTATTTTTAGTAGGAAATGTGCTTTCTGGAGTCCCGATATCATTCATGTTTGAAAATTTTGCACTTTTTTTTCTCCATTTTTCTGGGCCAATTATTGAAAATTTGGCATTTTCTGCAGTCATTCGATCATTTATATTTACTGGAAATGATTTTGTCTGTGTCCTCTCCAAAGTTCATAGCTGTGGGAGTGATATTTCTGGAGATATTGAACACTTCAAATGATTCTCTAGATAAGATGTCTTGTTTTGAAGGTGGAGGTCTGAAAACATTTAAAATTCTCAAAATTCTGCCAAAATATTTATCAGTTTTGGGTCTCAAAAAACAAAATCAGACATGGAGGAGCAACACCAGTACCTGAAATGATGCAAACCAACCCATAAGATAACCTGAAAAGCTTATTAGCTGATCCTCAGAGCTGGTAGCTGATGGAGTTTATTAACCTTCTATTACAAGAACATCAACTTCCTGGTGGCCCAGTTTTTGTGATCCTACCAGTGAGTCCTCGTCACCATGTTGGCTGGTCAAAATGGCCAAAAACTGCAACCTAAGCTGATAATACTCACCACACATCTAATTCTACTGATGTTAGAGCCTCAAAAGTCGACCAAAGACTGTATCTTTAGTAGAAAATGTGGATGCATCCATTAAAATACACTTACACTAACCCATGTTTGAAATTTTTGCACTTTTTTCCCATTTTTAGGGGCCAATAATTCAAAATTTGGCCCCTAATTCAAATTCTGAAGCTGTTTGATCATTTATATCTACTGGAAATGATTCAGTATGTGTCCTCGCCAAATGTCAAGGCTGTGGGAGTGATTTTTATGAAAATATGTATTAGTTTCGAGACTCAAATGCCTGAAATGAGGAAAACCGACTGAAAAGAGCTCAGAGCAGCTAGCTGATGGTTTATTTTTTTGAACCCTCTTTTCACAGGAACAACATCAACTTCCTGATGGGCTCCTGGTGGCCCAACCTGGAGGACCTGTACGAGACCAACGTGCCTGTTTACCGCTTCATCCAGCGTCCAGGAGACTTGGTGTGGCTCAACACCGGCACCATCCACTGGGTTCAGGCCATCGGCTGGTGCAACAACATCGCCTGGAACGTCGGACCCCTCACAGGTGAGAGGAGGAGGATGGAGGTTCGGGTTTGTGGTTCACATCGGGCCTTTTGCTGGGTGACAGCATGATCCAGTCTGTGTTATCTTATGTGACAGAAATCTAAGTATCAGCCGATTATTGCTCACTAAGAAAGACCAATAACTGATATTTTGACCTGATAAACAACAAATGTTATACTTATTATACTATACTAACGCAGCTCCTGGCAAATGGGAGTGATAACGTCAGAAGATCACAGTGGCTATGACGCTCTCCTCTGTTTTCGCTTTATTAATTATTGTCTTCGAGACACTGTGTCAGGTTAATCGATTGCTGCAGCCTGACTTAGCCGCTAGCCGCTAGCATAGCTTTAGCCACTGTGCGAGTAGCTACATTCCTGGTTTGTGTTTCTTGTTCAGTTTTTCTGCTTGAGAGACATTTCTGAGACCACACAACCCGAAGCAGCGTATTTCATTTATCAGTAATCGGGAAAATTCCAAATATCACTGCTGATAATCGTACAAAAATCTTTGAACTTTTCCTTTTTTTTTAATTTAAAAAAAATGTCTGAAGTAAACGAAAATTCGGTTAACAAAACTGGTTAAAATCTGTGTATTTTATTCTCATTTTCTTATCATTATTAATAAGAAATGGAAGGAAAAACCCTGGAAATGTGCAGCTTTATGGGATAAAACAAAGCCTTTTACTTGTTCAGGTGGAGGCAGGTTTAGCTGTATGTTTGTGACTCTGTAATTTTGTAAATCTTCTAAGAAAAACACGAATGTAAAGATGGAAATGAACCTTTTACCTGTGTCCTCAGCCCATCAGTACAAGCTGGCAGTGGAGCGCTACGAGTGGAACAAACTGCAGAGCGTCAAATCCATCGTCCCCATGATCCACCTCTCCTGGAACATGGCCAGGAACATCAAAGTGTCGGACCACAAGCTTTTCGAGATGATCAAGTGAGGATTTCTGAATTATTAACCAGGTTTTTTTTGTGTGCGCGTGTCGCCTCGAGCTCTCCTGACTGGTGTGTGTTTGTTAGGTACTGCTTGCTGCGGACTTTGAAGCAGTGTCAGATGCAGAGGGAGCTGCTGCTGGCTGCTGGGAAGGAGCTGGTTTGGCACGGCAGGACCCAGAACGAACCGGCGCATTACTGCAGCATCTGTGAAGTGAGTTCGCCTACGTCTTTCCGCTGAACGGCTGTTACTTTACCGCTTTATTCGCCGTCTCACACCTCCTCCGTCTCCTCCTCACGCCCAGGTGGAAGTGTTCGACCTGCTGTTTGTCACCAGCGAGAGCAACAGCAGGAAGACCTACGTGGTTCACTGCCAGGACTGCGCCCGACGGGGCAGCACGAACCTGGACAACTTTGTGGTGCTGGAGCAGTACAAGATCGAGGACCTCATGCAGGTTTACGACCAGTTCACACTCGTAAGTGTCAGACGCACGACCAGCAGCAGCAGCAACTCATTTTTCACCGCAACATAAAGTCCTGCACCTCTGTGGAAACAGAACAACCACGAAGAAGGAGAGAGAACTCAGAAATTTCGCAAATCATAAAAAAATAACAATCAAACAGTGAACTTCTTTGATTTTTAGTATCCACAGGTGATATCGGCACTGCAAAAAGCCTCTACATGCTATAGATATTTAGCTATTTGCATTTTTACAGACTTTTTCCACACTACTCTGCACATCATCTCCAGAAAAATGCTTCACCTTCCAACAGCGTGTTCGTATTAAATCTACTGCAACCTTTGAAAGTGAAAGATGCAGCTTATATACAAGGATAGCTAACAGTTAGCAGGTATTACAACAGCATTGCTCATTGTAGCAACTATATCCAGCATTAAAACATCATGCACAGAGAGAAAAAAGCTCTGGTGTTTAGCTCGATGTTTCGATTATATTGTGATTATGACGCACATTATCGGGGGGTTTGAATGCTTCTTTACAGAAAATATGTTTTTTTAAGGTAGAAAATAAAGCAAAAATGAGCATACTTACTAAAATTGTGACTCACACCACAAAATCTGTCAAAAATAATAGATATGAACATGCAAAAAAATTCGAAGATTCCATAATTTTACCAGAAGATCTCAATGTGTTCTTCATTTTTCTCAATCCTCTGTGCAGCCTGTTACTATTCTCACCAGGGATCTTTACAGGGAATGGGGAAAAATCATCACACAGTCATGTATAGATGTTTTCAGGTGGAAAATAAAAGCAAAAATTAGCTAAAATTGTGACTTGTATCACAATATCTGTCAAAAAATAGATTTTCTGTGTATTTCTTTGTCAAAACTTAATGAATTCTACCTGTAGATCTGTTTATTATTATTAAAATATCACACTATCATGTGTTTTTGTTTTTACGGGGAAAGATAAAAGCACAAATGAGCTAAAATGTGTGACTTGTATCACAATATCTGTCAAAATAATGGACTTTTTTTTTGCATATCTGTGAATTTTACCTGCAGATCTCAGTGCGTTCTTTTTTTTTTCTCAATCCTCTGTGCAGCAATAAACTGTGATCTTTAATGGGAGTAGTCTGGTTACATGGGAAAATATTACACAATTAAGTTTATATGTTTTTTCAGGTGAAAAATAAAAGCCAAAATTAGCATTCTGACTGAAATACTGACTCGTACCACAATATCTGATTTAGTTTTTGCATATTTGTGTTAAAGCTTCATGTGTTTTACCTCTGTTTCTTCTTCTTTTTCCCTCCAGGCGAGTCCCCTGCCTTCCTCCTCTTGATGGCGACGTCTCTTCTTCTGAGGAACCACAACGGACTCTCCTTCACTGGGAAACTCTCCAGAAAAACCTTCTCCTCCTCCTCCTCCTCCTCCTCCTCTTCTTCTTTTCTGATATTCAGGAAGTAAGCCGGCAGTCCTCCAAACTGCACTCTGTAGCGCTCTAATCCCCCCCCCACTCCCCACGTCAAGGCAGCTGCGTGAAAGCTGTGTGTCTATGCAACCTGCCCGGAGTGCTGCGCTGCCCCCCGGTGGACTGGAGGGGGACGGCAGCTCCTCCCGTCATCACAACCAGACTGTTCTCCTGCTGGACTTTTCGCCACAAAACACACGAAAAAAACCATGAGAAATCAAGTTTTGTACATATTAAACCGGAACTGGCAACATCGCAAAAGACTACTGACTCTATAGTTTTCTGTTTTTTATTCTTTTTGTATTCTGTTTGTGGGTTGACACACGAGCTTCGTTCCCTCCCCTCCCGTCACATGATGATTAGCATAGCAGGTTCTTTTTTTGTAACGCACCTCCTCGGTCAGGAAAACCAGATAAAAACACTTTTGTAATGTGAAAAAGTTGAGTGACACGACATTTCCCACCCTTTGTTAGTTTGTTTTTGTTTTTTATTCTTCAATCGGTTCAAACATTGATCTGCTGGAGTCTTTGGTTACTTTAAGTCGAGGGAGAGGAAACCATTCGTAGACAAAAAGCCAAGTCACAGAGAAAAAGGGTTGCACATAGACAAAAGAGTGAATTTGTGTTTTTCTTTTTTTTTTATTTTGATGTAAATTTACACTATTTATAAATGCATATTTATTGCTTGGAAAATATTTGTTGATGGAATGCTGTAATCTTTTTTTTTTTTTTCCAGAGTACCTGCCATTAAATTTGAAGGAGCCTCGTGATTTTAAGCACGGCCCCTCATACGTTTTCTATATAAATAAACTGCTTAGTAAGCATTGTACAGAGACCTTCCCTCGAAATGGGTTTATTGTTTGAAGGATGTTTTATGCGTCAATAAACAAAAAAACTGTCTTTATTTACATCTGCAGCTGCGTCGTGCTCGTTTATTGGATGGAAGACCAGATTGTTGGGTCCAGTTCGGGTGATGTGTGATAAATTTGTGGGGATATTTTCAGTTATGGACATTTTTAAAGATAAAAACGACTTATGACAGCCAGTTTTCTTCCTACCATAACCAAATTATGGCTTCTTCTTGAATCGCATACTTTTTGCTTTATATGTCAGCTGTGCTCACAAGCTAGGTGCTGTTTCCTGCAGTGTCATATTGCTTTGTCTTAATAATCGCCTTAAATTTTAGTGCAATCGTGGGCCAGAAAAGCCACATTTCTTCAACATAATTCATGATATTATAGCCATCATCAATTAAAAGGTTCCTACTGTAAGTAAATATATTTTAATGTACACAAAGTTTTTTTAAATACAAACCAAATGTGAACATTTTTCGAGTTTATAAATGTCTCTTAAGGATTTTATGTACAACAGTGATGGAATAATGTCATTAAAATCACCAACTTAGAGGCTAATGCTAAGTCGCTAACGTTAGCCATGAGTGAGAAGCTAACAGCTGGTTGCGATCAAAGCAGCAAATAATGAAGTTTGATCAGCATTTATGGACAAAACTACACTGATTCCAATGTTTACATCCTTCCAGGCTTTCTGTAGTGACATTATTGGGGTGATATTTACAGATTCAGGGGTCGTACAAAGCTTTACTTCTTTTCCAAAGGCTGCAGATCATGTCCATTTCCATTTAATGATAAAAAGAAATGACAGATTTACCATGAAAGCTGATTTGACAGTGATTTTCATAAAGAAAAGTGATAAGAATATATGATAGAAACAGCCTTTGACTGTGTTACTGGATTAAAAGTGCGCCAATTATCGAAGGAACAGAGAAAATTAAAAGCCACAATATGACCGATTGTTGTTATGTTTGCATTAAAGATTGTTTTGGAACCTTTAATAACCCAACAAATCATTCCATTGAAGTATTAAAACATACATATAGAATATAATCAGGTGGGTTTATCTTTAATTATCTATCGGATATTACAACTTTATAACAGACACATTATAAAATCAAACCTCACTTAAAATCTGACAGTCTAAACGTGTGCAGACGGAATCTGACGCAAGAATATCTAATTATCCATTTGTGACATATTCAGGGCTACAAACTGTACCAGATCTCATGTTTTACATATCAGCTGTCTGACTGGCCCAGCAAAAACCACAACTTCTCAAATCTGGAGAAGAGTTTGAACAAAGGCTACAAAAATCCACCTGATGCAGCAGTTTAGCTTTACGGCAAAGTCTCTGCCAAAATTACAGAGAAGTTTAAAAAAAATAAGAAAAAAAACGGGAAAGGAAGGAAATTCAGAGATGATGTTGACTTCTTGGAAAGCAGAAGGAGGAACTAAATCAGCTGAAGCAAAAAGAAGATAATGTGATTTCTATACAAACGAAATGCCGCATATGATCATCCCAGTAAATCCAGTTAAACTCCACATTAATGATGCTGTCTTGGTTACTTAAAGCAGATGTTGTTGGTTAAAATCTGAGCCTGCTGCAGAAAACACGCATATAATATCTGCACATTTGTGTTGTGAAAAGATAAATTATTTGCACAAACTAATTACTACAGTTGCATATTTACACTCTCATCAGTAAAAGACACGCAGCTTCTCATTTTCAGTTAAATATTCTGTAAATCATGGCTGTTTAACCCATTCGCAAAACACAGAAAAAACCCACATCAAATATCCACAAATAAATGTACACTATTATTATTATAATTATTATTATTATTATTATTATTATTATTATTATTATTATTATTATAATTATTATTATTATTATTATTATTATTTAAGCCGCTGTTTGTTCCAAAGCGGTTTTGCGCAGCTGCGGTGACGTAACCCGAGCAGCCAATAGGAAGGAAGCATCCGGACCGGTGCGGAAGACCGGAAGTATGCAACGAGGCCTCGGGAGGCAAAATCAAAACAGATCTGTAAACTAGTTTAATCTGACTGAGCCCTCAGGTGAGTTTAACTCTTTTTTTACAGTCAGAGGAGCTTATTGTTGTTGGTCATTACCTCTTTAACGTCTCAGGTGAAGAATAGTTTATCTGCAGAATGTTTAATTCATATTTTCTGGCGCTTTCAGTGTCACGTAAATAAAAAAAGTAACATCAGATCATCCACCGTTTTAAAACACGCGAGAGTCAGTCTGATATATTTTATTATTCAAAATCATTTTAATATTAACATTCAGATCCTGCAGAATTAAACCCAGACAGACCCAGAGTTTCCCTCTGAGCAACAACATCTGGTTTTATCCTAAACTGTAAAATAACAAACAAAACAAAACAAAAACAACTTAAAAAAAATACAAATAGAAATTACATTAAATTTGTGATGTTCAAAAACTGTAAAAATGGTGGTTAAAAAACAGCAAATATCTGTAAAATGTTATTTGTAGATGATTTAAATTCAGTGAACAAGTATAATTTTAAGGTCATATACTGTAAAAGATTAAATACTCAGAATGCTGATGTGAACATTTTCTACAGTTTTGACCTCTTGTTTATTTTTTTCATTTTTTACTGTCAACATTTATATTACAAAAAATTCTGTGATTTTACTTAGTATTTTCTGTAATTTAACAAAACGGTTAAAATCTGTAAAATTACACTTTATTTACCATTTTTTAATCTTTAATATAGATAGTTTTTTCTTTCAAATAACTGTTTTTTGTTTGTTTGTTTGTTTTTACTGATTTTGCAATCAAATTGTTGTAAAATAATTTAACATTTTACAGATTTTTGATGTGGACATTATTTGTTGTTATTTTTATTTTACCTTTATAAAAGTAGTTATTTTTCTGTGGTTTAATAGCTTATTATCTGTATTTTTTTTAAAAAAACAGGTAAAATTTGTAAAGTGTAATTTTAAAGAATTATTTGCCATTTTTTCAAACCATAATTCAATCAACAGCAATTATCAGGAAAAAATATAATTTATTTAAAAAATAGTCTTTATGGTCAAACGTTGTAAAAGGATAAATTGACATTTAAAAAAATATATTTATTATTTTCAATATTTACATTTTTACTTTTTAATAATAAATGTTAAACTATACACCTTTTTCTATTATTGTTTTCTACATTGCTTTTTCAAATAACAGCAAACTTCTGTAAACTAATTATGTTTTCTGCGGATTTAAATAGTAAAAAAATGACTAATATTAGAGTCAAATGTTGTCAAAGAACAAATTAGTAAAAACATTTTTTGATGTTATGTACAGTTTTGTCTTCCTTTTTTAATGTAAATTCATACTTTTGTTTGTTAAAGTTTTACTAGATATTATCTGTAAACGACCAAAACGAGGACTAATATGTAAAATAACAGTAGATGGTTGCTTCTCGGTCGGTTTCGTCGTCTTCATCTGGCTGCCAGAGAACTTCCTGGTTTCTCGAGGGAAATTCTAAACGCTGCTTTGGTCTTTTTAAAGTTCTGTCTCAAAGCTGTGAAAGTCTAACACCTTCAATATACAACCAGCGAGCAGAAAGAACAGTCACTTGAGGTTTAAAGACTCTGTGTCATGCGTTAAGAAGAAGCTGACGGTTTAACTCAGTGCTGAATTGAATGTCAGTGAATGTTAAAATATGTGAAAACAGTCAGTTTCACCTCCAGACGGCAGACAGATCAGAGTTTTCTCATGAAAGCAGCAGCAGTCTGACTCTGTGTTGGACGTTGGAGGCTGTTTTTCTGTAAACCGAGTCCTGGCCTCCATAACAAAGACACCGACGCCTCATTAGACGTCCAGGCGCTGCGTCCAGTCGACCGGCGGGGAGCTGGTTTCATCTGAATGATAAGCAGAGAAGAAGAACTCGGGGAGGAAATAATGAATGGGAACAAAGCCGCTGTGAGGAATCAGAAGCGCCTCTGATGCTGGATTTAAGGTTCCTTCTCCTGTGTGGTAATTAAACTGGGCAGCTCGGATGTTTTTATTCACTTTATATATATATGTTTGAGCACAGAATCTAAAAACAGCAGCGATGATGCCACCGATTTACGGGAGCAGAAAAGAGGAACTCGGATAATTGTCGGTTTGTGAAAGAGGAACAGAAAACGCTTCTCTTCCTCCGTCAGACGCTCCTGGATAAAAACGATGCAGGAATAATTCAGATCAGACCGTTTGTGATCAGCCCAGCGGTAACAGAAGCCCACGGTAATGAGTTTAAAAGGGTTTCAGACGCTCTGTGGCTGCTTCACTGGATGTTAGTGTAGGATATTAGCAAAATAATAACATTATTGTCTGAAAACATGCAGGAATTTTCATTAGAAGACGTGAAAAACTCCTAATTATTCCAGAACGATGGTGGTGATTTTATAAGGGAGTGAATCTGCATCAAATTTTTTTTTTAAAAAGGCACAAATGTACTGATCAGACATCATGCTGCTTTAGTTTACTGCTATTTTTTTGTTAAATTACAGATAATATTTAGTAAAATCACAGGAAAAAATAATTTACATGTTAACTGTAAAAAAACCCCTAAATATCTGTTTTTTAAAATAGTAATTTGTGTTTTACAATGTTTATATTTTTTACTGTATTTATTTAAATTAGGAAAAATGTCCTTTTTTAAATATTCGTTGTTATTTGAAAAAAAAATCAATTAAACGTGAAAAATGGTAAAGTCACAGAAAAAAGTATTAATTTAGATGTTAACTGTAAAAAAAAACCCTAAATATTATCTGTGTTTTTTGTAAATAGTAATTTGTGTTTTTACAATGTTTATTTTTTTTACTGTATTTATTTAAATCAGCAAAAATTTCCTTTTTTAAATTCATCATTTGAAAAAAAATCAATTAATGGTGAAAAATGGTAAAGTCACAGAAAAAAGTATAAATTTACATGTTGACTGCAAAAAAAGTGTCTTGAGGCAATGTTTAGCTTCTTTTCCGTGGTTTTGTGACATTCTTTGTGGTGGTTTTTATGTCTTTTTGTGGCAGTTTTAAATTTTTTTTTGTTTAATGAAGTGGTTTTGTGGTCGGTTTACGTATATTTTAGTATCCTTGTGATGGTTTTATGTCTATTTGCAAATCCTTGTGGTGGTTTTGAGTTTCTTATGGCAGTTTTGTGTGTTTTTGTAGCATCTTTAAGGGGTTTTTGTGTTAGCTTTGGGCATTTTTTGTGTCTCTTTGTGTTCACTAAGGAGGGTCTGCACATGTTTTAGTGGTGGTTCCGTGTCATGTGGTAATTTTTAGCTTCTTTGTGGTGTTTTGAGCGTTTTTGTGTCCCTGTGTGGTTGCTTAAGTCTTTTTGTGGCAGGTTTGTGTATGTTTTAGTGTCTTTGTGGTTGTTTTGAGTCTCTTCATGGTGGTTTTAGTGTCTTGAGGCAATGTTTAGCTTCTTTGTGGTGGTTTTGTGGCAAATTTGAGCTTCTTTGTGGTGGTTTTTATGTCTTTTTGTGGCAGTTTTGAATTTTTTTGTGTTCAATAAAGTGGTTTTGTGGTCGGTTTACGCATATTTTAGTATCCTTGTGATGGTTTTATGTCTATTTGCAAATCCTTGTGGTGGTTTTGAGTTTCTTGTGGCAGTTTTGTGTGTTTTTGTAGCATCTTTAAGGTTTTTTTGTGTTAGCTTTGGGCCTTTTTGTGTCTCTTTGTGGTCTCTAAAGTGGGTCTGCACATGTTTTAGTTGTGCCTTTGTGTCTTGTGGCAATTTTTAGCCTCTTTGTGGTCATTTTGAGCGTTTTTGTGTCCCTGTGTGATTGTTTTAGTATTTTTGTGGAGGTTTGTGTATGTTTTAGTGTCTCTATGGTTGTTTTGAGTCTCTTCGTGGTGGTTTTAGTGTCTTGAGGCAATGTTTAGCTTCTTTTTCATGGTTTTGTGGCTAGTTTGAGCTTCTTTGTCCCGGTTTTATGTCTTTTAAAGACAGTTTGTGTCACTTTGTGTTCAATGAAGTCCTTCTGTGGTGGGTTTGCATATGTTTTAGTGTCTTTGTGGCAGTTTTGTGTCGTGTTCAGCTGCCTTGTGGCAGTTTTGAGTGTCTTCATGGTGGTTTTGCGTTTCTCTTCATGGTTGAGTTTTTTGTGGCGGGTCTACCTGGAGTGTCTTTAGTCTGTGGTGGTTTTGTGTCTCTTTTGGGCTCCAAAACGCAGCAGATTTGACAGCTTTTCAACGGATTTTGGAAAAACTGTACACTACTGTTAGAATTTGGCTGAGTATTTGCAGTAGTTAATTACAGTGCAGTTGTTTGGGACAAGATATTCCAAGATATAGCGTCACTTTCTCCAATCCTTGGTGCCCTAATTGCATGAATTCCTGAAAGACGGATGTAACTGCAGAAATCTAACTTTCAAACCAGTGTCTGGATGCAGGAAACAAAAGACAGTTGCAGCTCTTCCACCTGTCTGTGGCTTGTTCTGGTTAATTTGTCTTTTCCTCTGATAATAATCTGACAGTTTAGCTGCTGTGTTTGGCCTCTGAGTGGGCATCTCTGTCTGCTTTTTTGGCTTTATGTTGGAAAAATCTGTAAAAATCTGGCAAAGGCAGGCGTTGATTGAGTCGGTGACACAACCTTTTACATGAGCACTTTGGTCCCGGGGCGTGAAAAGCATGAATAATAGTTTTAAAATGAGCCCGAATCATTTAACAGTCAGTCCTTCACCTCAACCTTTTCTCCAAACTTTGGCGAACGTGTGATGGAGGCCGTTCATTGTGTTCCCTGGATGACAGTCATTGTGCTGCTGTAATAAAGTGAGTCATGAGTGTGGGATCATTGGTCCCGCAGGCTCCAGGCCTGACAGTTGTTTCATTATCGGAGCCACAGGTGGCGGCGCTGAACCCACCGACTGACAATCGCTTCAACCGAAACGCCTCTAATTTATTCACGAGGCCTTTTAAAATTTCTGTTAAAAAATAAACGTAGAAAACACAGAAGTGGCAGGTTGTGTTTTTTCTTCTCCACTTACCTTCAGAAGTGAGAAGGAGGAGGAGGTTTGACATTTTAGAAAATATCAGAGCTGGAAGCTGAAGTCTGGCCTTGTACTGAGTTCTGGGTTCATATTTTATAATGGAAGACAAATGAATTCACTTGTTTGGTCCTTTCTGTGTTTCCATATTGACATATTTATGACGTTCAGGATGTGTTAATGTACTCTTTGTCAGATTTTGTACATTGTATTTGTGTCGCTTTTTTATATTCTCCAACTTCAAAGCTTTGCGTTGGCAAACTTTTTAAAGATCTTTATTAGTTCTGCAGAGCTGGAGGAGAGCAAAAACAGAGCAAAAACACAGATGATTGTCCTGCATCCTGAAATGGTTTGAATTTGTGGACATTTTGTACCTCCGCCTCCAACAGGGAGCAGGAGGTTATGTCTTCGTCTGCGTTTATCTGTCCGTTTGTTTGTTTGTCTTTTAGCAAGATAACTTGAATAGTTAAAGCAGGATGATGGGACAAGGAACAGAAGATTAGATTTTGGTGTTGATCCAGATCACCGTCTGGATCCAGGGATTTTTTGCAGGATTCTTTAGCATTGGGAGATAGGGCAATGTGCATGAATATGTGCATGTAACTCCACAAAACATGTCCAGGCTGCTTAGCAAAAAAAATATAGGATAAGTTCCCGTTAAGTTCTACAACATGTCAAAATTTGATCCCGATCCGGGCAAAATTCCAGATACTACGATCCAGAACAGGAAGGAATAAAGGGCCTGTGGAATGGTCATCACTGTAAGGTAACAGATGAAGATCCAGACATGCAGCCAACACCAACATGTAGCTGAGACTCTGCTGAATCAGGAGGATCCAACAGATCTGTTGTAGAATCAACAGCTATGGAGCTGGATCCAGAAGAAACCACCATTACCTAGAAAGAGATTCTGGTGAATAACTATTGAACTAATAATGATATCAATGTGAATCCAAATGCTAAGGGTTTGTTTTCTGGGTCAAGGAGTCTAATAATGTATATTAAACAATCCTGGGACGATTATTTCTGGGTGTAAATCCCAATATGGGGTGAAATGAGCTGCTTGGCGGAGGTCTGTGCTCTCCAAGTGCTTTTCTAGATTGTTCCTGTCACGTTGTTCACTAGTTGTTCAAGAACTGTCACAGAGATAAATATCCAAAGATTTTTTCTGTTTTTTTTTTGTTTTTTTTTACCATTGCTGGCTCTGATGAATGAGATTAAAGATAACATACCTTTCAAACTCTTCATTTTTGGGGTTTATAGATTTAAGTATCGTAGCTGATATAAGCTATGAGCATTTGAAATGACACAGTGAGGTTTGCGACTAATTCAGGTCCCTCTTTTGCTTTAAAGCCACTAAATTCTATCTCCATCTTGTAGAATTATTTCACATTTTGAAATTCTCACCTCAAGCATGTGCTGTTTTAAACGAAGGCTATCGAGGATGTGCGCAACTGATGGAATAAACGTTGCTTCCTTCGCTGCATTAAACTGACTATTAATATTTTATTCATTCAACACCAGTGAACATTTTAAAAATTTCACACATATCTTTTTTTAATATTATATTTTGGGGGGAGATTTTTAAAGCTTTTTATTGATAGGCAGCGTGAAAGGGGGGTACAGAGGTGAGACATGCAGCAAAGGGTCGTGAGCCGGACTCGAACTCACGACCGCTGCTGGCAACCTGCGCCCACGTGGTAACGCCTTAACTCAGCGAGCTGTATGGCGGCCCCACACATATCATTTTAAATGTCCGTAGTTTACGATAAAACAGTCCCAACAGAAGGCCCCTGATGATTTAAGGTGGAATAACTCTCATCTGTAATTGCACGCCATTACTTTGGCAACCTGTTAACTTCCTGAGACGTCTTGTTCAAGTCTCAGATGCGCAGAAGCAGCTTCCTCAGCTTCCTGTTCAGCATCAGTTCATCGACCGCTGTTCAGTCCGACGCCTCCAGCTGCAGCTGTTGGTCGCGGTAAAGATGCAGCGCGAGGAAATATGAATTATTCATCGGGTAGTTTGACCCCAGGTTTACCTCCAGCAGGAGGCGGTCATAAATATTACAATTACCAATGTAAATAGCTTGGAAACAGGCTGCTGGAGGACAGAGAGGAGTCTGGACTGCAGGGAAACATGGATTTAGTGGAATTTAAATGAGTTCTGGTGAATAAAATGTCACAACCCAGAGCAGTTTGTAGGCAATTTTTCCTCACTGTGGGTTCATTTTTCACTGCAGCATGAAGTCCTGCACCTCTATGGAAAGAACACAACCATGACTAGAAGGAGAGAGGACTCAGAAAGGTCTTTTGTGCAAGATTATATCATTACAATGCCATAAATCATAAAAAGTAATAAAGAAAAGTTGAATTTCTTTATTTATTTCACAAAAATGGAAAAAAAACATAACTTCTTCCTCTCTGACACTGCCTGCAGTACAGCCGAAAACTCTCATTAGACTTTATTTCAATCAATCAGACTTCATTTATAGAGCATTTTTCATACAATTAAAATGTAGCACCAAGCACTTTGCAGATGAAGGAATAAAAATGCAATGAAACAATAACATCCTGTTATAAATGAAGGCGTCAAAAACAGCGACTGAGGAAATGCTAACACGTGCAACAAGGAAACACCAGGTGAAATGTAGAAAATCATGTTTAATTGTTTGAATTGTTGTTTAGAGAAATTTTTAATGTTCGTTTAAAGATAGGATGTTTGCAAATTGCTGTTGGTCACAAATGAGTCTGTCGTGGCTCCATAGTTGTGCTAAATTTTAGGTTTTTTTTACAGGATCTGGTGTGTACAGTTTATTTTTTCTGCATAAAAAGTGACTTTTAATTGAATATGAGTTAACTTCTGTGAAAGAACGACTCATGAGTAGTTCAAGGATCGTGGGAAATCCGATGATTCTTTCCGTTTTTACGTGGTAAATGGTCTGCACTTAAATAGCGTCTTTCTACCTTGGTGGTACTCAAAGGGCTTTACAATGTGTTTCGCATTCACCCACACGTTCAAACACCAGTGGTGACTGAGCTGCCATGCAATTGGCATTGGCTGTTGGGAACAACTTGGGGTTCAGTGTCTTGGCCAAGGACGCTTCGGCATGTGGAGGGACTGGGAATCAAACCGCCAACCTTGTAATCTGTGTACAACCCGCTCCACCACCTGAGCCACAGCCGCCCTTACAGCTTTCGGCGACTTATTTTTAAACCCAACTCGTCTTTTCAAACCTTTGGGTGGGTTTTGGGGTTCGGGGGGTTAAAATAACATTCATATAAAGTCAAAAAGAACCACGGTGGCTGATCTTCAGGATGCAAAGCCAATGTATGGTTCAAGAACTGAGGTTGGATGAGGTTAGTGGGATGGAATGAAGGTTGTAGCTGAGATCGAGATGAATTATTTAAAGATTCCCTCCAGACATGCTTCATTTATTAGATAAAAACCTTTAATTATCTCGCTAAAATGTCCTCAAATCACATGCTGTTGCTTTGCGTCATTTAAAAACCCACATTTTTCATTTCACAAGTGGATCTACTGGACACTTGAGTTGAAAAGCCCATCTTTATTTGAACGTTCACCGTGGGCTCTGAGCGTCACTTCAGCTCTGCAGGTTAATCATCATCATGCGGCTACATGGCGAAGGTGAAGAGGAAAGTTGTTCGTGCTCGGTTAAATAAGACGCCGTCCTTCAGCCCGACCACGCCGGGTCACGTTCACAGACGTCAATGTGCAGCTAAACTCTTCACCGTTTCTGCTCAGTGGAACCTGAATCCAGCAGATGTCAGTGTGGCTACGAAGGAAACGAACTCCCGTCTTCAACAAACGCACACTGTGAGGATCAAAGCTGGATCCCGAAGGTGTATTCCAGATGTGTTAGTCACTCTCGTGAGTCAACTCGTGTTTGTGTTTTTTCGCTCCTAAACCGGGGTGACTCACAGCCGATGAAGACACATGCAAGTATTTTAGAAACAGGAAGTGGACGTACAGGAGGCAGGGATTATATTTTCTTGGACGGTCAAGGAGAGCTCTTCGGCAGCCAAGAGGAAATCATAGTCATTTGTGGAAGCGCTGGGTTAGGGGAGGAATGTGCCTGAGAGCAGCGCCGGGCTACTGGTAATGTGAAATAAAACAAGAGAGACACCAAACACCCGGAAACTTCAGATTTAGATAAACAAGCTTCAGTAAAAGAGTGTCAGAGGGAGCTTGGTTGCTTATTAGAGGCAAATAAATCAGTCAATCACAGTTTTCATCGATTAAAAAAGGAATAAAGAGCAGCCTGAGAGTAAGAAAAAGTTCTCAGGATCTAAAATAAAACAGAAAAAGTCTGTATGGAGCAGAAAAGATCTATATAAAGGATAATAAAATGTCCATAAACCAGGAAGGGGTTCATATAAACTCACTTTCAAATGCAGGCATTAGCATAAACTCAGATTTGTTGGCTAAATTCACTCATGCAAACCAGTAAGTTCAGTACCAGCAGCATCAATCACCTTTATTCAACTAAATAAAAATGAAAAGTAACTTAATAAGACCAAAGAGTGATTCTGACAACTTGAAAAAGGGCTCGGCATTGAGAACAGCACAAAAAAAAGCCCTAAAACATTGAATTTAGCATCAATATCACTGAAAGAAACAAGAGAATACTTTTCAGGAAGGAAAGAATTCATATAAACAACTCTTTAAAATGCAGAAATGAGCCCAGATTTGTTCACTGCAGATGCAACTAAAATACTCGAGCAACACTAACAGCATCAATCACAAGTTTTATTCATCTCTAAAACAAATGTAATAAAACGAAATGTTCAGGCCGAGAGTAAGAAAAGGTGTTTGGTCGCTAAAATAGAAGAGGGAAATGGTATGTAGGGTCAATATCGTGGAAAAAACAAGGAGAAAATGTCTATAAATCAGGAAAATATTCATAAAAACTGTCTTTTAAATGCAGAAATTAATAAAAATGCAACTAAATTCACACAAAAACCTGAAGAGATGAGCTCCTTCAAACCAGTAAATAGTTATTTCACATGGATGCGCAGCTTTTATTGAACCACTAACAAAAGCAAAGTAATAAACTAAATACTCAGAGATAGAAAAGGGAGTCAGGATCTAAAATAAAACAAAAGGAGTCTTAGAAAAATGGCATTGAATCAAATCAAAGCAGTATTACATGATACAAATGAGGAACCTATGAACTGGTTAAATGTTCAAGTGCTGCTCTTCACTTTACAGATTTGAATTCTGCAGCTGCAACTAAATTCACAAAAGGTTAAAAGAGAAAAAGTCTTAGAAAAGATGTTTTGTAGCTTAAATATCACAGAGAAAAATGGAAAAAATCATGTAATAAATTAGAAAAATGCCTTTAAAACGGGAGGAGATTCCTTTTTTACTTGCAGAAATTCCATTAAATGTTGATTGATCATTATAGATGTGTGTCTTGCAGCTGCACTTTTAACTAAATGTACTCGAAAAGTTATGAAATATACAATATGAGCTTGATTATAAAGCAAAAACGGGTTATAAGGAAACGTATAGTAGCCTAAATAAATAGAATACTCGTCCTGAGAGTAAGACAAGATGCTTGGTAACTAAAACAACAGAGAAGACAGCTTTAATTAAGGAGAAAACTGTCTATAAATCAGGAAAATTTTCTTTTTAATGCAGAAATTAGCTGAAATGCTCAGGTGCTGCTGTTCACGTCACAGATTTGTATCGTGCAGCTGCAGATGCAACTAAAAACGTTCCGACATGAGCAGAACGAGCTCATGAAAAGCCGTGAATGAACCAGCAGTTATTTCACTCTGTTGCTCAATCATTAGTCACTCTGGATTGTTTTCAGCTCGGACGTTTCGCCAAAAACACTCAAACTGGGTGACGTTTTCAGGACTTGAGTTAATCGTGTGGTTCATTATTTCACTCAGTTGCAAAACTTTTATTTATTTATATTTTTTCATGCTTTTATCTGAGTCACTTTTACAAACCAGCTGACTGAGAGTAAGTTTGGTTCCTGCCTACCTCTGTTTGCGGTGGGACGCATTTGAGTGCAACACAGGAAGTGAGTCCTGCTCTTAATTATATGAGTTTATTTAAATGGAATTAAATGTGTCCTCGGCTTCACACTGTGTCCATCTAGACTTCAGCTTTTATTTTTTGGGTTTTCCTAGTCTGGACAAGAGCTTCACCCTAAATCACACAAGCTTCGACTCATAAAAATGTCCACAAACTTTCTTTATTTACTCAGAAAAAGACACATTTTTATTCTGTCTACTCGTGTTTCAGTGACAAGAATACAAAACCTCTGAACTGCTTCAAAATCTGTGTGTTTTCTGACATTTTCAGAACTACTGTGTGTTTAAATGGGGAGTCGTTGTGCCGTTAAAATGCACCTTTAATGGGGAAAGGTCATTTAATCACCTGATTTAATTATATAATTAATAGCAGTCAAAGTTTGGCCGTTTGACTTTTAATGTTAAACTTTTAAACTAGTCAACAAAAGCTAAACTTTAGGTCTCATTTACGTTCATTTACTTATTTATTTTATTTTTATATAATCTCAGCATTTTGAGGCCTCAGCTATCATCATCTTTGTGGACAGTTGCCATGGTTACAGCTGTTATTGATTAATAACTATTGATAAAGACTCACTGGAGAAGCACTTTGCAGTAAAATCAACATTATCATTTAGTTTTTATTCAGGGTAAAACATCATCTTGAAATATCACTTTTTATTTACGGCAGTTTTGTTTTTGTTGTGTCTCGTTTTTCCTCCATTTTGCAGTGTTTGAACGTCACACTGTTCTGTTTGTTTTCATGTATTTTTTACAGTGTACATGCAGCTAGAAAACAGGAAATGTCAGTAAAATAATGATTGATAATGATGATTTAAATACAGAAGCTTTATTCAGTCCTTAACAAACTTCTTTCAAATATCTGTAAAATAATGATATTTGGACATTACTTGCAGTTTGTCAACAGTTTAGAGACGTTTGTTTAATTTTATTTTAGTCACTATGTTAGTTAAAAATATCTACCATTATTCAGTCTTAAGATACACCATTGTTCAGTAAAATAATTGTGTTTTTTCTTATTTAAATACAGTAAAACTAGTTGAACTATTATACAGTCATACACTGTCAAAGAGTGAATTAGTGTTTGTAAAAAAATACAGTTTATTTACAGTTTGGCCCGTTTTTTTTAATCTTTTATTTTGTCAATTAAGACATTTTTGCAGTGATTTTATAGGATGTCATCTGCAATTTAAGAAAACAGCAAAAATCTACTAAATAAAAATATTCAATTAAAAATATTGAATCCTTAATATGCACTGTTCTTTCAAATTATGGCATATATCAGTAAAATAGTTATATTTTTTGCTTATTTAAATACAATAAAATCAATTAAATGGTTTTACAGTCATACATTGTATAAATATTAATTAATATTTTTAAAATTAAATACAGTTTATTTACAGTTTTTTATCTTTTATGTTACAGTCAACTTTTAAATTTATTTATTTTTCTAGATATTATCAGTATTTCAGCAAAACAGGTAAAATCTGTAAAATAAAATGACAGTTAAAAGTGTTTTAAAATCTATTTTTTTACAGTGTGCTCTCTGACGTTTGCCTGCCGCCTCTTAATTGATTAAGTCTTAATTAATTAATTTCGCTGTAGTTTTAATCTACCATAAAGTTCTCTCTGCTGTGTAAATAAACTTCTAAAGTTAACTAACCGGGCGGTGGCGGCGGCTCGCGCTCCGGTGACTCAGGCACGAGTCAGCGCCGCCGCGGTGGGTCGCGTGCCTGTCGCGGGGGCGCGCGGAAAGTTTAATGGTGGGGATGAATAGAGCGAACCGCAGGAAAGCCGAGCATGCGCAGTGCGTCCGCAGATAGAAAACACTGACCGAACGGAGCCGAAGACGAGGCGAGGAGGCGAGGAGCCAGCCGGCGGTCAGAGGATCCATTGAGAGCCTCGTCGGGCTGGAAAAGTCCCCGGATCACCGGAGCAGTGACTAATATCCTGCCGGAGCTTCGATAGACGGGGACATGGACGAGTTCAACCCGCATATTTAGATTTAAACAGCGGAAAATACAACTTTTAAACAAGAAATACGCACAAAAACCAGAAATAAGCAAGATGTCGAAATAAAAACAGCAAAACTAGTGATTAAATTAAAATCCATTGATAATATCCGTAATAAAAGCAGCAGGAATGAAAGTTTGCAATAGATTTAAACTACTTCCAATGTGTCCTCATCTGTTTATGATCAAGTAAAAATATTTAAAACGCTCCTCTGCAGCTAAAACTGGTGCTCTAGTTGGATTATCAGTGTTCATAGTTATATTTCATGTTCATATTTATGCCAGATTTAGATTTATAGTGAATTATTCAGGTTTCTTCTGGCTGAAAATGACACAAACAAATGACAAAACACAGTAAAACCTTACTGCCAGAGAGTTCCATGACCAATGTTAACTATTTTTATGCTTTTATAAAAATATTTTACATTTTAATTCACTTTTTTTCCCACAATATCTCTACAATATTTCCATTATTTGAGTTAATATTTAACAAATTGATATTATTTTATTATTACAGCTAAGTTCAGGGAGTGTTTGGAGGATGTTGTTCCATCATAACAAAGCAGGAACGTAATGTCATGGTAAAGTCATGCAATGATGTTTTTCTTATTGCATCTTTAGTCATCCGACCTTTAATAGGAAGAGTACATCCTGTGAACTGAGAGAAAACTTCCAGCTGAAAACATGCAGCTGGGTGACTCGCAATATATTATTAGTAAGTGAGTGGAGAACCACTGCATGAGAACCCTCTAGAACATGGTGGAATATGAGGAGAAGCATCTGGATTCATGTGGACACGGCAAGTTCTGAACAGCCTGCAGCCATTTTTAAGAGGTATGGATAATTTTGAACGAAGCGAAGATGTAAACAAAACATAAAAACAGTTTAAAAATGCACTTAATAAAACTTAAAGGTCCATCAGTGAGAGATGATGAATGGAATCAGGTTGATCACATGACTCCAGAGTGTGAAGCAGCAGCAGCTCAATCATTAAACACTGAAGTACATGACGGGATACGGTTTGGTCTGCAGGCACTCCATCAGACCTGGAAGCTCGGCTGCTTCTCCTCATGTTTTTATTTCCTCGTGCCGAAGCAACAACAAGCCTCCAGAAGTTCCCCCGGATTCCTCTCCGCTGAGTCCGAGGCTTCTGGAGCCTGAGTCACAGGAAGCGCTGGGTTGAACTCGATGAGCGTCCCGTGATTTATTTCATTTAGTCGGATGAGTGTGTGTGTGAAGAAAAAAGTCTTATTTCCTCAAGAGTCATTCAGTGTTTTGATGTGAGAGCGGCTCTGTGCACTGTAAACACTGTGGAGACCTGGCAGCAAACAGCTAGATTAGAGATGGTTGAATGCTGTAATGTTAAAAATGACGACAAATATCCACAAAATGACATTTTTAGCTGATTTAAATACAGTAAAATACAGTAAAATAGTATAATTTTACAGTCAGACAATGTAAAAGAAAGAATGAAATACAGGTTGTTAATGTGGGCATTGTAAACCATGTCAATAAGTATTTTTCTACAATTTTATTAGACTTTATTTGTATTTTAACAAAACAGCAAATGACATTTCAGCAGATTTAAATACAGTTTGATCTACTAGATATTATCTGTAATTTAATGAAAACAGAACAATCTAAAAAATAAACCTTAAAAGTGCATTTGTCCACACATTCTTCAATCCTTAACATACAGAATTAAAAAAAAACAGCATGTATCTGTACAATAATTATAATTTTGTTGATTTAAGTGCAGAAAAAAAGGTGTAATTTTAAATAATAATAATAGAAAATAATGTTGTAAAAGAAGCAAATTGTTGATGTGGACATTATTTGCAGTTTTGATCTTTTCATGGAGGCTAACGTGTAATTAAATATATTTTTCCTGTGATTTTACTAATAAAATACTCATATTTCAATTCAGATGTCCTCAAAATGCTGCTGCTTTGACAAAACAAGCTCCTGTTTTGGTCTTTTTTTATTTGCCTAAATCCCATATTCAGAAAACATCTTATGTCATTTAATATCAAAGCAAAGGAAAGCAGAGCTGGACTGACGATATTTCACATTATTAAAGTGAAATGGTGAAGGCTCAGAAAAATAAAAATGCAAGGTAAAATAGCATAATCTCGATATTTTAGAGCCACCCTCCAAAATAAAATCACATTTCAATCGAGCTCATGTCCTAAAGTTTCATTATCTTCTGAAGTCACTGGTGTTTATGTGCAGCCCAACATTAGCTTTCTTAAAAACAGAGAAAGGTCTGACCGCACCTCACTGTCATTCTGGCTTGTTTATATTTCTTCAAACCAATCACAGTCGTCGTGGGCGGAGCTAAGCCCAGGATGTGTCAGCGGAGTCCCTGCAAAATAACATCCGGTTAAATATCCTTGTAGTTTCAATCGTAGCATCTGGACTTGCTTTAGATTCTCGAAGGCGTTTCACCTCTCATCCAAGAGGCTTCATCAGTTCTAAAATTCCCATTCACACCTGGCAACAAAGGGCCTTAATGAACCCCACTGTGAGAGGGAAGGATCTAGCGACTCGCAACACACACCCAGCAGACTGAAGTTTTAATAGTGTTAATGGCATGAAGAGTATAAAAATCTGGAACCCCCAACCAGTTAGTTTAGAACTGATGAAGCCTCTTGGATGAGAGGTGAAGCATCTTGGAGAAACTCAAGCTAAGTCCAGATGCTACGATTAAAACTACGACGATATTTACTACGACCTGGATGACTGAGGATCTTCACAGACATGTCGGGGTAAATAGTTTCGGTGGGACGTTTTCAAGCAGGGAGGTGAAGCCTGCATTGTCTTGCATTGTCAGATCTCCACAGCGGTGTGTGAGCACTGCAGAATGGTCAAACCCCACCTCACTATCATTCTGGCTTGTACGTGTTTCTTTAAACCAATCACAGTCGTCGTGGGCGGAGCTAAGCCCAGGATGCAGCAACAGTGTCCCTGCAAAATAACGTCAGTGGAACTAGTTTTGATGGAATATTTGCACACAGGGAGGTGAACACTGCTATCCAAAATGTTAAATTAGCAAAAAAAACAAGCACATCTGCCTTATTGCGTGATCCTTAGCAAAATAGTTGCTGCATTGATGTTGTTGTTTCTTGAAGCGAAGGAGATTTTGACCTGCATCTGACGAGATTCACTAATGTATTCTGGTAAATTTGCACCATTTGCAGCACAGTTAACCACCTCGAAAGCCGTCATTACGAGTCTTTTCAGATATTATATTCATTTTCACGCAATAAATTCATGCTAAGAACAGTTTGCTCAAAGTATTTTTACCACTAGATGTCCGTGTGAGTCCAGGGTGGTCCTTTAACACTGAAATGTAGCTGCGCTGGGGATCAGATGGAGGTTTTCTACTCTGCTGAATGGGCGACACCTCTCTTTAAGGTGAATCCAGTTGAAGCATGTTATTCCTTTTGTCTCCTCGGCTTCGTCGCACTGAGCGAAGCCTTCGGGCACCGGGAGGTTTGATCTCCTCCACATCCCTGCCGCTTTAACCCCATCCTGCCTCTTATGAAGCTCGCCGGAAAATGTCTTCTCCTGTTTTAAATTAATCACCGTTAGAACATGAATCAGCGGGTGCGGACACTGAATCACACTTCAGAAATGTACAGAGGGAAAATATTTATCCTCCGCGTTCCCTTCTAGAGAGACTCCTCTTAATTGCGCCGGCTGATTTCAGTATTAACATAATTAGTGTTGGATGATGATCCTCTCGCAGAACTGAGCAATTAAATATCCAAATCTGACATCCTTGAATAATAATTTAGCAATTAGGCTGAATATTGGTGCCAATAAGTGACTGCAGGTTGCACGCGTGACTTGAAAAAGCTGATTTGTTTTCACAGCGATTTGGCTCAGTGTCAGTCTGTAAATAAATTAGCATCATTTTTCATTAATGAATTCAATCTGTTATGGCCACTTTAACCGTATCAGAAGGGATTATTAGGATGTGTTCTGTCCATTTCAGCTCTAAACATAAATATATCAGCATATACATTTTTTAAAAATCATCTTTTCTGTGTATTTGGTGCATTTTTAAAATTTAGAATCTGCATGATTGTCAGTTTGAACCTGCTAGCATTTACAATTACTGTTTAGTTATTGCACCACTCGTATGCATCTTTGCTGTAATCTGCATTTTTCTTTATTTTTAAACACATTGCGTCCTCAGAAGCAATAAAAATTCACCACGATGCAAGAAATTAGGTATTTGGGACAGCTATTCAGTGAATTTTTATTTATAATCTGCAGGTTTGTCAATTTAAACATGCTAATATTTACAATATTCGCTTAATTTCCGCACTATTCCTGTGCATTATTGCTCTGATTTGCATTTTTATTTATTTTACACATGTTGCATCCTCAGAAGCAGTTTCCCAGCTCCCTAAAAATTCACCACAATGCAAGAAATTAATAATTTGAAGTCCAAACTCCAAATAGAACCTGCAAATATGACGCATAAACACACAAAAATAAAGATATTTCCACCACAAGTTCAGGCCTCAGACTGAAAACTTCGGCTCTGGTTGGGACAGAAAGCTATTTAGTGCGTTTTGCATTTATAATCTGCAAATTTGTCAGTTTAACCTGCTAACATTTACTATTTGTTGCACTCTTCCATTGCAGTGTTACTGTAATTTGCATTTTTCCCTATTTTTTCACATGTTGCATCCTCAGAAGATACTTCCCCACTGCCTAAAAAATCACTGCAATGCAAGAAATTAGTCATTTGAAGTCCAGACTCCAAATAGAACCTACAAACATGACACATAAACACACATAAATAAAGATATTCCCAGTATAAATTCAGATCTCGGACTGAAAACTTCGGCTCCGGTTGCGACAGAAGGCTATTTAGTACATTTTTCATTTATAATCTGCAAGTTTGTGATTTTAAACATTCTGATATTTATACTTTTTGCTTATTTTTTGCACTATTCCTACTCTAATTTGCATTTTTCTTTATTTTTGCACATGGTTTATCCTCAGAAGATATTTCCCAAGTGCCTAAAAAATCACCCCAATGCAAGAAATTAGGTATTTGAAGTCCAGACTCCAGATGAACTTTGACTCCAGTTGGAACAGAAAGTTATTTAATGCATTTTTCATTTAGAATTCGCAAATTTGTCAGTTTAACCTGCTAATATTTAGTATTTTTTGCAGTACCCCTGCACATCTTTGCTCTAATTTGCCTTTTTCATTCTTCTTGCACACGTTGCATCCTCAGAAGATGTTTCCGAGCTGCTGATCTTCAAGTTTCTTGTTATCTGGTTGAGTCTAATCCAGGTACAAGCTGGTTCGACCCTCCTCTGCTCGCTGCTGTATGAGATGGAGCAGATTACATTAGATTATGGAACCACATGGTGGCAGTGTCCACAAATCCAGTCCGCTCAGTGTCCACACGAGAAACAAGCTCTCCTTACTTCAGCCTCCACTTCCAAGGTGACTGAACCTCCAGCTAACAGGTTTCTGTCTGCTGTGAAACGACTCGTATACGCGGGCAGAAATCTGAAGGGAGATCTGTGCAAAATGCAGATGGCAACCCAACTGGCACTCCGGGCAGCCGTCCAGGATCTTTAAATTCCTTCCCGAGTTAAACTTGAGTCACCGTGACTCTTCCGACCGTCATCAATCAGCAGCTAATTTGAAACAGCGGTCGAATCCTCCCTCAGCGGCGCCTTCTAGTCACATTTGGTCACATTTAGCTGCTCTGAAGACCCTGCAGGGGAAAGATGAGCAGCCTGAGCGTGAAGATGAGCAACGATTGCAAATCGGTTGCAGCAATAATATTATTAAAAGGAAGAAATGCCTGTTTGTTTAAGCCATAAAGCAACGTTTCCTCTGACAGGTGCTCTGCTTCCCGGGCAACAAGGGAAACTCCACCGCTGCAACGGACGAGAAAAAAAACCCTCTATATTTTTCTAAACTCTGTTGACTTAATCTCATCACATCAGTTCACCTGCCTCAAAAGTTTTGGCTCCTGCTGGGACAGAAAACTGCATTTAAATCAGATAAAATGTCCTTATTCTGGAGATTTTTGCTGCTATTAAAAGGAAAATTAAGTATATTAAGGATTTGAAAGTTATTCTTTTGCCTATTTTATTAAAACACAGATGATATCTAGTAAAATCAGAAAAAATAGAACTACTTTACATGTCGTTGTAAAAAAAACAAGCAAAAAAACAGGCCATAACTGTAAATAATGTCCAATTCAAGCATTTAACCTTAAAATTACACTGTTTTACTATATTTAACTCAGCTAAAATGTCTTTATTTTGCAGATACAGTACCAGTCAAAAGATTGGACACACCTCCTCATTCAGTGGTTTTTATTTAGTTTAATCATTTTCTACATTCTAGATTAATACTGAAGACATCAAAACTATGAAAGAGCACATGTGGAATTATGTAGTAAACAAAAAAGTGTTCAACAAACCAGAATATGTTTTATATTTTAGATTTTTCAAAGTAGCCCCCCTTTTGCTTTGATGACAGCTTCCTTAGAAAGAAAACTATCAAAAAACAAAACAAAAAAAAACAAAAATCAGGTCGAAACTGTAAAAAGTGTTCAATAAATACGTATCCGTAACTGATAATTTGCTCTTTTGCAACGTTTGGACGTAAAATTACAGCTTTACTGCATTGAAATCAGCCAAAACGCAAAAGACAGACAAGCTGGTGCCTCAGAATTCGCCCACGATGCAAGAAATGAGGTGTTTGATGCTTCCTGGGGGGAGGAAGTCTGGACTCCTTCAAATTAAACCTACACTCATGAGCATAAACAATGTGAAGTTTTACATATATATCTACTATACATTAAAAGACCACAAATTTAGATCTCAGACTGAAGAGTTTGGCTCCAGAAAGCTGTATTTAAATCAGCTAAAATGTCTTTGCTTTACAGGAATTTACTGTTATTAGAAAGAAAAATTCTGCATATTAAGGATTTAAACTAGATTCTTTAACTGCCATTTTACAGATTTTCCCTGTTTTGTTAAAATACCGGTGATATCCAGTAAAGTCTGATTAAAAAGACACAAATTCAGATCTCAGACTGGATACTCTGGGTCCAGTTGGGGCAGAAAGTTTCAGGTGTTTACCGGCTCTGTGGTGACTCATGACTTGAACCTGCCCAACAAAACTGGACAACAAGTTGCACAGAGCGGATGTTTCTGAGCAGGACGTTGTGTGTGAGGGTCCACATGCATGGAAGCCAGCTGAATCTGGGGTTGTGTTACTTCCTTTTAACAACATACCACAATATTTGGTCATCTCAAGAGCCTCCACAGTCATCACATTATCTGGATACTTCGGTGCTTTCCACCTACTAATGCAGCATAAGTCACTGGGCCTTGACTAAGCAGCGGCTCCACAGCGATGCCTCCATATGACAGATGTTGTTTGGAGGTTGACCGGCCGGCTTCGACCTGCTGTTGTCCCGGTGCACAGTGACGCAGGTATTGCACAACATTTTCCTTGGTTATGACTGCGTGACATCACCGGCTCCTCTTAACGCTCCTCTGACGCCCGATTCGTTCTCTAATGATTGCGCTGTTATGTGTAAACACCGCAAACAAGCCGCCGAGCGCGTGCACACACACACCTCCAGGTCCTGCCGGAGCCACGGAGGCACCTGTCGCACGTGACGTCATCCGGCGGTCAGGTGAACGCATGCATGCACGGCTGCAGGCTGCTGCTGGCTGAGGGATGTTTGCATAATCAGCAGGCAGCACACCTTGGTCACAAGGTAAACTTTCCACTGTGTCAGAGAAAAAAGAGCTCGGTTTCACAGTCGAGTAGTCTGGGAATGGCCTAGTTT
Organism: Dascyllus trimaculatus; assembly: GCA_024666655.1. Lineage (NCBI taxonomy): Eukaryota > Metazoa > Chordata > Actinopteri > Pomacentridae > Dascyllus > Dascyllus trimaculatus. The sequence continues at coordinate 8,725,126 of CM045456.1, forward strand.
TACAGACGGGAGGAAGAAGGCAGCAGTGTCAGGGTCAAACGGTATATCCTCCCTGCATAGGCAGCGATAAGAGGCTCTGTGCTGTTAGTTTATAGGAGAATAGTGGATTTTCTGCTTGTGAATTCAGGAAAAAGTGTTGCTGCACCGTCCAAGAGTTCACTTATCTGTTATTTAAGAGGCTAAACTACTTTCTGTAAGATATTTTGAATGAAATTTGAGAATTTCCTGTTTTCACCTTCAAAAAAACCCTGAAAAGGCATTAAAGGGTTAAAAATATCCAAAAATGAAACTCCCATAGTCGTGAAATTTGGTGAGGACACAGACTAAATAGTTTCCAACGGATCCAAATGATTGAATGGATCCAACAGAGAACACATTCTCAGTTACTGAACCTTCAAAATAAAAGAAAATGCAAAATTTTCATGCACAGGTGGTGTTGTTGGTATGTATAGGTGGTATAGTTTATATTATGTAGTTGATTTTCTGCTTGTGAATTCAACACCATCTCAACTTTCTTTTAGTGGTACTTAAATGTTATTTGGGAGACTAAACTGTTATTTTGATATTTTGGCTGAAGTTTGAGAATTTCCTGTCTTCACCTTCAAAAGACCCTGAAAAGCCATTTAAGAGTTAAATATCTCCATAAATATAACACCCACATTCATGAAATCTGGAGAGAACCCAGACAAAATTGTTTCCAACAGATCCAAATGATTGAATGACTCCAGCAGAAAATAAATTTTTAATTATCACCCCTTGAAAATGGACAAAATTGCAAAGTTTTCATACACAGGTGGTGTTGTTGGTGTGTATAGGTGGTATAGTTTATAGTAGTTGATTTTCTTCTTGTGAATTCAGTACCATCTCTGGTTTCTTTTAGAGTTTACTTATTTGTTATTTGCGAGACAAAAACTAATTCCTGTTAAATATTATGGCTGAATTTTGACAATTTCATATCTTTACAATTTGCACCTTCACAAATACCCCAATAAGCCACTTTAAGGATTAAATATCTTCAGAAATAAACTTCACAGCCATGAAATTTGGAAATGGCACAGACAAAACAGATTAAATGGATCCAGCAGGGACCAAATTTTTAATTTTTGGGCCTTGAAAGTAGAAAAAATGCAAAATTTTCGTACACAGGTGTTGTTGTTGGTATGTATTGGTGGTATAGTTTGTAGTATGTAGTTGATTTTCTGCCATTTCAAGCGTTCAATATCTCCAGAAATATGACTCGTACAGCCATGTAATTTATCAAGGACACAGAAAACATAGTTTTCAGCAGATGTAAATGACTGAATGGATCCAGCAGAGACCAAATTTTTAATTATCGCCCTTTAAAAATTGACAAATTTGCAAAATTTTCATACAGAGGTGGTGTTGTTGGTATGTATAGGTGGTATCGTTTATAGTATGTAGTTGATTTTCTGCTTGTGAATTCAACACCATCTCAAGTTTCTTTTAGAGTTTACTTATTTGGGAGACAAAACTAATTCCTGTTCAATTTTATGCCTGAATTCTGACAATTTCATGTTTTCACGCTTTTCACCTTCAAAAAACACTTGGAAGCCATTTTAAGGTTTTGATATCTCCAGAAATAAAACTTCCACAGCCATGAAATTTGGACAGAACACATAAAAAATTGTTTCCAACATATTCAAATAACTGAATGACTCAAACAGAGGAGAAAATTTTAATTATCGCCCCTTGAAAATGGACGAAATAGCAAAATTTTTCATGCACAGGTGTTGTTGTTGGTGCGTATAGGTGGTATTGTTTATAGTATTTTCTGCTTGTGAATTTATAAAATGTGTTGCTGTACTGTCAAATTTTGTTCTGAGTTTACTTATTTGTTATTTGGGACCCAAAACTAAATTCTGTAAAAATATTTTCGGCTGAATTTGGTGAATTTCATGCTTTCAGACTTAGAAACTTTTGTATTTTCACCCACCATAAGCACTGGGAACCTATTTTAGGGGTTAAATATCTCCAGAAATAAAACTCCCACAGCCATGAAACTTGGTGAGGACACAGACAAAATAGTTTACTGCAGATTCAAATGATTGAATGACTCCAGCAGAGAACCAATGCTTCCCATTGCCCTTTGACAATGGAAGAAAGTGCAAAATTTTCATACACAGTAGGCGTTGTTGGTACATATAGTTGGTATAGTTTAATAGTTGATTTTCTCTTTGTGAATTCAGCACCACCTCAGGTTTCTTTTAGTGGTACTTAAATGTTATTTGGGAGACTAAACTGTTTTCTGTTGGATATTTTGGCTGAAATTTGACAATTTCATGTTTTTGCTTTGCAGCTTCAAAAAAAAACCCAAGATGCCACTTTAAGGGTTAAAAATCTCCATAAATAAAACTTCCACAGTCAAGAAATTGGGTGAGGACACAGACTACATAGTTTCCAACAGATTAAAATGATTGAATGGATCCAACAGAGAACAAATTTTGAATTATTGGGCCTTGAAAGTAGAAAAAAATGCAAAATTTTCATACACAGGTGGTGTTGGTATGTATAGGTGATATAATTGGTAGTATCATAGTTGATTTCCTGCCATTTCAAGGGTTCAATACTTCCAGAAATAAAACTCCCACAGCCATGAAATTTGGTGAGGACACAGACAAAATAGCTTACAGTAGATTCACATAACTCAATGGATCCATCAGAGGACATATTTGCAATTGTTGGACCTTGAAAATAGGAAAAATGTATTGTTTTCAAACATGGATGCTCCTGGGGCTCCAGTATATTTATGGATAGATCCATATTTCCTACTAAAAATACAGTATTTGGTTGACATTTCACCAACTTCTTAGGCCTCTAACATCAGTAGAATTAGTTGTGTGGTGAGTTTAGCAGAGCAAGGTTCCAGTTTATTGCTATTTTGACATGTTGATATGTTTTACTGTCTTTAAATCAGCTCAAATATATATATTTATATAGGTATTTGCTGTTATTTGGATGAAAAGTGATGTCTGTATTTGTTTAAAGGGGAACTTCGCCAAAGCTAATTTTGTGAATGAGGAAAATAAAATGTTTGGATGCCAACTTTCTTTTCAATTAAACCGTATCTGTTAGCATGAATGAGGCACTTTGGGCGGATCTTTGGCAAAACGCTGCTCCTCTTCTGACGGATCCGTCTGGCTCTGATCCAAATGTGTTCAAATAAAAACTCTCCAGACAGGATCCTGTTCTGACGTCTCCCAGTTTCAAGGGCGCAATTTTAACGAGAGCATCTTGTTACAGCCTTTTGGCACGAAGCCTTTTTTTAAACCAAACAGACTAATTTGACGGTGGCATCCAGCCGTGGCGATGGCTCTGTTTTCTACTCGAGTCGGGTTTGTTCCGTCCAGGCTTCTGCTGCTGCTGCCTTAATATCATCGTGGTGGACAGACATTTGGTTTGTTGTGCTAAAAAATGTTGACGATTAAAAAGATTTATGTCTCTCAGAAGCAAACTCCACCTCACTGTGGTTACATTTCACACATTTCACTGAAGAAATAGTTCATTTTATCGATTACTGTACTTAATTGTCCTTGAGTATTTCTATTTAATTCCACTTTATAGTACATTTAAGAGGAAAATATTGCACTTTTTACTCTGCTAGACAGCCGACAGCTGTTTTAGATGCAGATTTTACACAATAGATAATATAGCAAGCTTTTATAATATAGTTCCAGATGTCCACGACTTTTTAAAATGTTGGATTTTTCACTCTGAGCTTCTTAATCTCAATAAATGTTCAAATGATCCGACATCTGAGCTAAACTCAAAGATAAGAGAAAAACCAGAAGCAGATTCGTGCATCAGAATTTAGTTTTTCCTTCTTCTTCGGATATTTGCAGGAAAATTATGCACAATAATGATTTTAAAGTTACTGTTTAACTGTCATTTTGCAGATTTTCCCTGTTCTGTTAAAATTACAGATAATATCCAGTAAAACAGGAGAAAATAGAACTAATTTACATGCTGACTGTAAAAAACTAAACTGTAATTATTGTGTAATTTAAAAATCCATATTTTTTATAACTGATAGTTTGTTGTTTTACAGTGTTTTGGCTGTAAAATTACAATATTTTACTGAATTTGGATCGGATAAATCAGCTTTTAATGCATTTTTAGCTTTTTACATTGTTTTTTTACAGTGAAATGTTGTTGATTTTCAGGGAAGGCATGGGGCAACAAAAGATTATTACTTTTAACTTTAATATGAAATATGAACTCATACAATCATTGAATCTATTGAGTAAAACACAGTGATATCCATTTATATTCTGCCATGATTTGAATTATCCTCTACCTTTTTGCTTTTACATAAATGAAGTTATAACCACCTTAAATTGATGCCAAAAAGACACAAATTGGTGCCTAAAAATGCAGGAAATGAGGCACCTGAAGTCCAGACTCCAAATAAAACCTGCATCCATGAGAGGAAACATACAGAAACAAACATATTTCCACAGGTTTGGCTCCGGTTTGGGACAGAAACCTGCATTTAAATCAGCTAAAATGTCTTTATTTTACAGGTATTTGCTGTTATTTGGAAGAAAAGTTATGTACATTAAGGATTCTTCAACTGATACTTTATAGATGTTCCTTGTTTTGTTAAAATAGAGGAAAATATCTAATAAACTCCTAGAAAGTGGTGCTAATTTACATGCTGACTTTAAAAAAACTATTAAAAAACAAAACAAAAACAAGCAAAAAACAGTCCAAAACTGCAAACAGTGTCCAATACAGGGCTGATAGTTTTCTCTTTTGCAACGTTTGATTGTAAAATTACACCATTTTACTTGATTTAAATCAGACAAACCAACAGAAAGAGACAAAGTGTTCCCTCAGAATTCACCCACATTGCAAGAATTGAGGTATTTGATGCTTCCTGGGTGGAGGAAGCCTGGACTCCTTCAAAATAAACCTCCGTTACATAAACTGTGAATTTTTAACACATTTCAGCTATTAATCAAAAACAATCAAAGTCACATCTCAAACTGAAAACTTTGGGACAGAAATCTGTATTTAAATCAGCTGAAACGTCGATATTTTACAGATATTCACTCTTATATAAAAGATAAATTACATATATTAATGATTTAAAATACGTTATTTACCTGTTATTGTACAGGTTTTCCTTGTTAAAATACAGATGATTACAAGTAAAATCAGATTAAAAAGACACAAATTCAGATCTCAGACTGAAAACTTTGGATCCATTTGGGACAGAAAGCTGCATTTAAATCAGCTAAAATGTCTTTATTTTGCAGATATTTGCTGTTATTTGGAAGAAAAATTACGTATACGAAGCAATTAGAAATGATTCTTTAGCTGCTGTCTTTTCTTTTACTTAAATTAGGATATTTTCACCTTAAGTTGACGCCGAAAAGACACAAATCGATGCTTTAAAAGACTCCAGACTCCAAATGAAACCTACATCCATGAGAATAAACATGCAGAAATAAAGATATTCCCACTGTAAATTAAAAAAGACACAAATTCAGATCTCAGTCCTCAAGGTTTGGCTCCGTTTGGGTTCAGAAAGCTGCTTTTAAATCGGCTAAAACGTCTTTATTTTACAGATATTTGCTGTTTTTCGAAAGGAAAAATTACGTGAATGAAGGAATTCAAAATGCTGTCTTTTCTTTTACATAAATGAAGACACCTCCGCCTTAAATTGACGCCGAAAAGACTCGAATAGATGCCTAAAAATTCACCGCAGTGCAAGAAATGAGGTACTTGACGCTCCGAAGGGACTCCTTCAGATGAAACCTACATCTGTGAGCACCGACAGTGTGAAAGTTTAACCTGGTTGCAGAACGAGCGTCAAGTTCAAAGGGAAACTTCTGCGGGTTGCATCGTCCAAACTGCATCTGCCACGAGACACTTCTCCCCCTTTAATCACTCGATTAAGAGGCTGTAATAAGATAACTGATTGAGTCGCCCCCAGCAGCTAATGGTTTTAATAAGGGCTGAACTGCAGCTCACCTGCCCAGGAGACGCTAATGCCGGACCTGCTGTCGGTCTGAGCGACGCAACAGAGACCCATCTGTTCTGCTGCCGGGAGCCTAAATATAGGCAGCACAAATTAAATTCAAATGACTCAGATGCTTGATGACTGAGGCCGAGTGAGTGATCCCTACTCACTTCTTCCACACCCCTCGAACCTTTCGGCCGCCAGAGGAAGGAGGTTGGGTGGTGGTGGAGTAGAAGGAAGACGGGTGGAGGGAGGCTAAATCAGTTGGCGGTGGAGAGGAAGCGCTGTCATATCCAGGAGGAAGTGTGAGTCAGTGCTCGTACATTCTTGAAGGCTGATTCAGCGCTGCACAGGAAGCGGGAAACGCTTACTGCTGAGCTTCGACACCAGGAGGGGAAAGAACCTCGTCTGTCGGCGGAGCGGTGCGACGGCGAAAAGAGTCCCCCCCCGCCACCCCGTCCCGGCAAACGTGTGGAGGGAGCTGCTCGCATGTCGCCTCCAGAGAGTCGGAAAGAGGCGACAGAATAAAGGCTGGACGGACTGGAGGGCTTCTTCCTCTTTTTCTCTGGTCCCCACCAGTCTCCCCTCCAACATCACTTCTCAGGTTTCACAGCTCCAGCAGGGTTAACCCTTCCTGTTCCAGATAACCAGCCAGTAAAATAAAAAACATACATATGTAAAGTAACATCTGGAAGCAAGGGTGAAAAATGAGGGAAACGACAGCAAATATCTGTAAAAAAAAAAAAAAAGGTACTTTGTAGGTGATTTATGTAGGATTTATTTTATATATATTTATTAGGTATCATCTGTAATTTAAGAAAAAATAGGGAAAAGCTTTATAACAACAATTAAAAACAACATTAGGTATTAGGTATCTGTAAAATAAAGAGATTTCTTTAGCTAATTTCAATGTTTTTTTCTGGTTTTTGGTTGTTTTTTTTTACGAGATACTAGACAACAATTAAAAAGATTATGTACCATTTTTGATCCTAGACATACATTATTTTTTATTAAAAAATGGCAAATATGTGTAAAATAATGAGATTTTTTTAGTTGATTTGTTTTTTCATTTTTTTATTATTATTTTTTTTATTCTGTAATTTAACCAAACAGGGAAAATCTGTAAAACGACAAATAACAAAACTAATTACCACTATTTAATTCTTGGTTTACATAATTGTTCTTTCAGAAAGTGTAAATTTCTGTAAAATAAGTATATTTTAAGCTCTTTCTGTGATTTTACCAGTTATTATCTGTAATTTAACAAAACAGTGAAAATCCGTAAAACAACAACAAAAATACTATCTTCAAACCTTGGTATACATATTTTTCTTTCAAATAACAGCAAATATCTGTAAATTACTCATATTTTTTAACTTATTTAAATAGTTTATTCTCTGTGATTTTACGAGATATTAACTGTAGTTTAACAAAACAGGAAAATTCTGTAAAGCCACAACAATAAAAAAAGAAATATACAATTTTTTAGTCCTTAAAATGCATATTTTTTCTTTGAAATAACAGCAAGTTGCTATAAAATAGATGACTTTTTGTATGATCTAAATACAATAAAACAGTCAACATATGAATAAGATTTTTTCCTGTGACTTTACTAGATAATATGTGTAATTTAACAAAACAGGAGAAGTTTAAAAATGGTAATAAATATTTTTAAATACTTAATTTACATAATATTTCTTTTAAATAGAAATGCTTGTATATTATGTTTTTTAAGGGATTGTGGTCTTGTGTGTTTTATTCGTGTAAAAGCCCAACTAGGGACAAGAGTTGAGAATTAGCTGTAGCTAAAACTCTACACGCAATACATCAGATTCATGTCTTGTACTGAAAATATGTTAACTGCATTGTCCCTATTAAACAAAAAATAAAATAAATAAATAAATAATTACTATCAGTAAAATATTATTTTTTCCTGATTTAAATGTAATTTTTAAAAAATCTAAAGTTAAAAAAACAACAAATGAGCAGTTATTTAAAAAAAAATACAGCTTTTTGATGGATACATCATTTACAGTTTTGACTCTGGTTTTATTTCAGGGTTTTCATGTAAATTAATACATTTTCTCCGATAATTTTATTATTTATTATGCGTAATTTAACAAGAAAGGATAAAATATGTCATTTAACATTAAATTGAGCAAAAATAAACCTTTCTTTCTGTCTTGGGAAATTCAGGGTATCCACTAACACATGTTACATTTAAAAAAAGTCAAAGTAATGATCAAACTTTGCTGGTAGAAGAAATACGTTGAAAACTGTGCTGGTATTTTACAATAAAAAGTCTAAAAAACAGTATAGCAACAGTTCATGACCACCTATAATATCAAGCTTGGATGCATCTCAGAGCAGTCGTCAAGCTTCTACACTGGACTGATTTTAATAGCTCTA